>PVLA01005885.1:0-135945 GCA_004027455.1 Hydrochoerus hydrochaeris
ATTATAAATATATATGTGCCAAATACAGGAGCACCCAACTATATAAGACAGATACTAATGGACATGAAAAACCAAATACACAAGAACACAATTATAACAGGAGATCTTAACAGCCCATTGTCAGAAAGAGATAGATCAACCAGACAAAAAGTCAGCAAAGAAATAACAGAACTGAATCATACCTGTGAGCAATTGGACATAGTAGATGTTTACAGAGTGTTCCACCCAACCACATCAGAATACACATTCTTCTCAGCTGTACATGGGACATTCTCCAAAATAGAACATACATTATCCCATAAAACATTCTTAAGTAAATGCAAAGGTATTGAAATCTTACCATGTATAATATCTGACCATAGTGCACTGAATTTGGAAATTAGTGGCAAAAGAAAATGTAAAACCTGCATAAATACATGGAAATCAAATAACAGCCTTTTGGAAAACCAGTGGGCTACAGATGAAATTAAAGAAGAAATAAAACAATACCTACAATTCAATGAAAATATAGAAACAACATACTGTAATCTGTGGGATGCAATGAAAGCAGTCTTAAGAGGGAAATGTATAGCAATAAACTGTCATATCAAGAAAACAGAATGAGCACAAATAAACAACCTAATGCTCCATCTCAAGCTTCTAGAAAAAGAAAAGCAAGCTAAACCCAAAGCTCATAGAAGAGAGGAAATTGTAAAGATTAGAGCAGAAAGCAATGCAACTGAAACTAAAAAAACAATACAAAGAATTAATGAATCAAAAAGATGGTTTTTTGAGAGAATGAACAAAATTGACACACCCCTAGCTAACCTTATCATGAGAAAGAAAGAAAAAACCCAAAATCATGCAATAAGAACTGAAAAGGGAGAAATTACTACAGATTCCATGGAAACTCAAAAGATCATGAATACCTGCTTTAAAAATCTCTACTCACATAGAGTGGAAAACACAGAGGAAATGGACAGATTTCTAGAAACATAAGAACTACCAAAGCTCAACCAAGAAAATATAGCAATTTTGAACAACCCAATATCAGCTATTGAAATTGAAAATGTAATTAAAAACTTAGCAACAAAGAAAAGCCCAGGTCCTGATGGATTCACAGCTGAATTCTAAAAGAAATTTAGAGACGATCTGATGCCAGTACTCCTTAAACTCTTCAATGAAATTGAGAAGAAAGAAATCCTCCCTAAATCATTCCTGGAGGCAAGTATTACTCTGATACCAAAACCAGAGAAAGATCCAACCAAAAAGGAGAACTATAGGCCAATCTCACTAATGATCATTGATGCAAAGATTCTCAACAAAATACTGGCAAATAGAATGCAGCAAATCATCAAGAAGATTATACGTCATGACCAAGTGGGTTTCATTCCAGGAATGCAGGGATGGTTTAACATACACAAATCAATAAATGTAACACACCACATCAACAGAGCCTAAAACAAAAACCACATGGTCATCTCAATAGATGTAGAAAAAGCTTTTGACAAAGTCCAACACATGTTCATGATAAAAACCCTTCAGAAACTCAGAATACACGGCATCTACCTCAACCTTATAAAGGCCATCTATGACAAACCAAGAGCCAACATTATACTAAATGGACAAAAAACTGAAAGCTTTCACTTTAAAATCAGGAACAAGACAAGGATGTCCACTCTCACCACTCCTTTTCAACATAGTTCTGGAAACACTAGCCAGGGCAATCAGACAAGAGAGGGAAATAAAAGGAGAAAAGACAGGAAAGGAAGAAGTTAAATTATCACTATTTGCAGATGACATGATACTCTATATAGAAGACCCAAAAAGCTCCATTAAAAAACTTCTAGATGTAATAAACAAGTTCAGTAGTGTAGCTGGATACAAAGTCAATGCTCAAAAATCAATAGCATTCCTGTACACAAAGAAACCTCACTGAGAGAGAAATTATGGAACTATCACCCTTTACAATAACATGTAAAAAAATGAAATACTTAGGAATCAACCTAAATAAAAATGTAAAAGACCTATGTGCTGAAAATTATACTACCCTGAAAAAGGAGATTGAAGAGGATATTAGAAAATGGAAGGAAATTCCTTGCTCTTGGTTAGGAAGAACCAATATTGTGAAAATGGCTATACTCCCAAAACTGTTATACAGATTTAATGCAATCCCAATCAAAATACCATTGACATACCTCACAGATCTAGAGAACACACTACTAAAATTCATTTGGAAACAGAAGAAATCTAGAATAGCAAAGGCAATTCTAGGCAACAAAAGCAAGGCAGGAGGCATCTCAATTCCTGACTTGAAACAGTACTATAAAGCCACAGTGATAAAATCAGCTTGGTACTGGCAAAGAAATAGACCTGAGGATCAATGGAAAAGATTAGAAGATGCAAGCACAACTACAAAGACACTCAGCCATCTGATATTTGACAAAGGAGCTAAATATGTGCACTGGAAGAAGGATAGTCTCTTTAATAAATGATGTTGGAAAAATTGGCTCTCTACATGCCAAAGACTGAAACTAGATCCATGCATATCACCATGCACAAAACTAAAGTCTAAATGGATCAAAGACCTCAATATTAAAACAAAAACACTAAATCTACTGGAAGACAAGGCAGGTAGAAGTCTTGGAGACATAGGGGTAGGCAGAACCAAATGCAAACTGCATGGGAAACACTTCAAAGAACCAACAAATGAGATCACACATTATTGAAAAGTTTCTGCACTTCAAAGGAAATCACCAACAGCGTGAAAAGAAAACCAACAGAGCGGGAAAAAATTTTAACCAGCAACCCCTCAGACAAAGGACTTGTGTCCAGAATATATAAAGAATTGAAAAACATCAAGCCCCCCAAATTCAAAGACCCTCTCCAAAAATGGGCATCTGAGATGAACACAGAGAAAGATATACAAATGGCAAATAAATACATGAAGAAATGTTCGCCATCACTGGTCATTCGAGAAATGCAAATTAAAATAGCATTGAGATTCCACCTTACTCTGGAAAGAATAGCTGCCATCAAGAAATCAACTGATAACAAATGTTGGTGAGGCTGTGGGGAAAAAGGAACACTGCTCCACTGTTGGTGGGAATGTAGACTAGTGCAACTATTATGGAAATCCATATAGAGAATTCTCAGAAGACTAGGATTGGAAGTTCCATTCAATCCAGCTATCCCCCTCCTGGGTGTTTTCCCCAAAGAACTGAAAAGTTCATATCACAGTGATATATGTGCACCCATGTTCACAACTGCACAATTTGTGATAGCTAAATCCTGGAGACAACCAAGATGCCCAGCTACTGCAGAGTGGATGAAAAAGATATGGCATTTTTATACAATGGAATATTACTCAGCTATAAAAAAGGATGATCTTGAGGCCTTCATAGGCAAATGGAGGCAACTTGAGACTATCCTCATTAGTGAAATAAATAAGAATCATATTTATAAATATCATATTGTGTCTCTATTGTAAAAAGTAAATAAGAAGTACAAGTGTAATAAAACCAAAATGTGTAATTGCTGTTTAAAAAAGAGAGGAAAAGAAAGTTCTCTAAGGGATATAACTGCATGTATGTTTGTGTGTGTAAAATAGATGACCATATTGCTGAATCTTTGTTGGATCTTTGAGCAAAACTGTTTGTAGTCTGATTATTTGAATATTTACTATGTACCCTTTAACTTTGTAGCTTGAACAACTACATCAGGATGACAGTACATAATTTATAAATTACTGATTTGTTAGTGGGGCTGTTTCTCATTCTCCTTTTTCTTTCTTTCTTTTAGAATTCTGTATTGTTGCTACCCTTTTTTCTGTTTTGTTTTTTTTTCTTCTCTTCAAATAAAATTTTAAAAATGTATAATTCTTATTGTAAAAAAAGAGGAAATAGGAAGTGCTATAAAAGATATAGCTGCATGTATGTTTAGATGTGTGGGATTGATGACCATATTTCTAGGTTCTTTTTGGATTCTTGAACAGATCTGTTTGTACTCTCACTGCTTTAGTGTCCACTTTGTGTGCTTTAATTCTGTAACTTGAATAACTATTTCTAAAAGAACAATATGTAATGTATCAACTAGTGATTTCTTACTATTTATCTTCTTTTCTTGAAATTCTGTAATATTTCTACCTTTTTCCTGTTTTTTTTTCCTCTTTAAGTTAAAAAAAAAAGCTGTGATTGGAGGTCCCATTTGACACAGCTATTCCACTTGTGGGCATATTCCCAGAAGAACTGAAAACATCGTACCACAGTGATATATGTGCACCCATGTTTACAGCAGCACAATTTGTATTAGCCTAATCTTGGAAACAACCTAAATACCCATCAACTGATGAACAGGTAAAAATAATGTGGTATTTTTATACAATGACATACTACTCAGCTACAAAGAAGGATCACATTGAGTGTTTTATAGGTAAATGAATGTGACTTGATATCATATTCATAAGTAAAAGAAATCCAACTCATATGTATAATATCATATTTTCTCCCTAGTGTAAGAAACTGAAAGAGTAAATAAGATACAAAATCTTCAGTAAGTATTTTGAAAGGGCAAGAAACTGCTCAAAAGGGAAAAAATAACTCAGGGAAAAGGAGAAAAGAAGGAAAGGAAAAGAAAAAAGATATACTTTTGTATACACACACTTAAGATAGCTAAGATGATTGTGCTACTAACTCTACTGGTTCTTGGAACAAAACAGTTAACATTCACAGGATTAGATCAATTTTGCATGTTTATATCTGGTAATCTGAGTAACTTTTTTGAAGATATCTATGAAAAATAACAACCTTCGTTATGTTCCTACCACCTTGTTTTGAAAGCTGATATTGTCATTATTTTGGGCTCTGTTATTTTTATTTGTCTCTGTTTTTCTCATGATTTTTGTTTTGTTTTATTTTGTTTTTGCCTCTAATACAGAATGGATATATGTACAAGTGTAGGCTTATGTGTGCTTAGAACTTCTCCTAAAGAGTTTACAAGAATTGATTTTATTATGTGTGATGACATGAAGAGCTACTTTGAAGAAACTGAGACATTATAATAGCCACTGCTCATTTCTTATTATCTTGTTGTGAAGTTCAGTGATGCTTTTATTCTTTGTTTTGATTGGTTTTAGTCTGTTTTGTATTGTTTCAATGTGTGTGAAGGTATGGACAGATATTTTGAAGAGAACAAGGGACTTTAATGTAGCCATTATTGATTTTCCTATTGTCTGGTTTTGAAGGCCTGTGATGCCTTCATTTTTTTGTTTTGAATGGTTTTATACTATTTTCATCTTGTTTGAATTCATTGTGAAGAAGTGTGAATTCATGTGAAGATATGGACAACTATTTTGAAGAAAACCAGAGACATTATGGCATCCACTGTTGATTTCCTATTGTCTTGTTTTGAAATTGTGTTGACTGCATTGTTTTGTTCTGATCTGCTTTGTTTTGTTTTGTTTTATTCTCTTTAAAATAAAATAATTTAAATCAACGACTGGGAATCAGGTAATAAGACTGGTTGTCTCCACTACAGCACCAAGTTAACAATTGCAATTTGAAATGAAATAAGGCCTAAGGAAAACAAACAAACAAACTCATAATTTATTATTGTGAAAAAGTTCCCCAAATCTTCTAGTCTGTAAATGATGGAATTGAGAGTAGCTCTAACTCCATTTCTGTCTCTATTTACAAACTTTGCTATTTCCCTTTCTGCTTCATTGATTGATCTAATTAATGCCAAACAGATGTAAGGTGCCTCAGAACACTGCAGTACAGGAAAGGGAGCAAAGGAATATTCCATATGATAATTCTTTTTTCTTTTTTTTTTTATCATCAGTACTGGGGATCGAACTGATGACCGCATGCTTGCAAGGCAGGCACTTATGCTCCTGAGCTAAATCCCCAACCCCCATATGATGATTTTTCTACCAAAAGTGCATGTTTTGTCCTTCTAACTTCTATGCAACCAGTGCTTCAATTACATTGCTTCTACAATGTGTCATTTACAACCCTACCTTATTTATTTATATGTTGACATACATAAGTTGATAGCAGATCATTTATCTCTCCTTTATTGAATAAAAAGCCTCCAAAGGAAGGGAAAGTCCCATCATATAGTGCTCAGCATAGTTATTTGCTCTTATTTAGTAGTTTAAAGATGTTTACTGGTAGATTAGCTTTTTGAACAGATAGGGTAGTGATTTCAGGTAGGTGTGATTTTTGTTTGCCTTTAGTAGCATATTTATTAAAGTAACCCCCTTCATGACTTTTGCAATCATTAATTTCTCTAGTAGTAATTATTATAAGATTTTATTTTATTAATGATATTTAACAATGATATCATAGCTTTTAAAATATGCTTTAGTGATATAAAATGCTCTCAAAAGATCCTCATCATGTAACTTGCTGATGCTTTGCCTAATGGGAATCTAAGACTGTGTTACAGGGAAGAATCTAGCAAAGAATAAAAACCTGAGATGTTCAGCCAAGGATTCTCTGTGAAATATAAATCATGCAGCTCTTTAATTAATTTCAACTAATCTTAGCTAATATAGATCATACAGATCCTAAAATGCACTTGTACATAGGCTAAATAGCTTTCTGATTTGCTTCTCAGGCATGTCTTGGAAAAGAAAAATATTTGCCTATGGTATATGTGTTGGATGAAAGATTTTCATTTCAGTTTTTGATGTTTTTCCATGATAGCTGATAATTATTGTCTTAGTACCTACTCTTTTTCTCCCTATAATCTCTTTTATAAAGATTTCATACTATAGAAAAACATATTTATGGTCTTGCTAATGCTTTCTGTACAAACAATATCATCTAGATCTCCTCACCTTTAGTATCAAGCTCTTTGGTGAGAGTAAGTCCACTTTCTCACATAAATGTGGTTGGAAATCTTGATTCATGTTTATATATTAGACTTTTTTTCTGTCATTAAATTAGGGATTTAAAAAATCTGCTGAACTCATATTTCTGAAAGAAACAACTATACCATTTGATTTCATTTTGCATTTAATTTTGTCTTCAGGATAGTATGACCTTCAAGATTTATTTAATGTTACCTGGTATATAGCTTTGTAACTTTTTTGGACTCTTTGAATTTTTAAAATTATCTTTATGTTTATTTTTCATCTGCATTTTGCCTCATGCAAATCCAATAGTAAGGATTCCAAATAATAAAAACCTTGAACTTTAAAAATGTGATCCTGATCCTGAGGACTTCAGAGATGGTTTCATGCATTATGTTACGTTCTCATTTACAGAACAGGAAACCTAAAGACTTGATCTGTTGTGTTGCAATAGTGAACACAGTTTCTCTCTTTAGCTTTATGCTATTTTAAAATTTTTATTTTGTTCCAATCTTATTGGTACAGTATAAATATACATAACGATCACATTCATCATAGTAAATTTGTACCTATACATAATACTTTTACTTCTCTTTTCCCATTCTCTTCCCCTTCCTTCAATGCTGCTTCTTATTTCAAAAGCTTTGTTTCCATTTTTCCCCTTCTATTATCTTTTTTCTCCCCTTCACCCTCCTCCTTCCTTTGATTTCCTTCCCATTTGCACATTTTCTTTTTACTTCTTAATATCTATCACCATTTTGGTATTTATATATCCTTCTGATTTCTCATACCAGACAAACAATGTGATATTTAAGCACATGTCTAATTTGTTTCACTTAAAAGAGATTCTCCATGTGCATCCATTTATCCTAAAATGTCTTAATTTATTCTTCTTTTAAAGGCAAAGTAGTACTCCATTGTATATAAAAATTACATTTTATTTCCATTCAGCCACTGATTGATATCAGAATCATTTCCAAGATTTAGATATTACAAATTGTGCTGTTATGAATGCACATATATCACTATAGTATTATTTTTTATTATTTTTAATAAAAGTATTGCTATGTATGTCAGGCTGTCCTTGAACTCAATGTGTAGCCCAGGCTGTCTTCAAACTATGGAAATTCTCCTCCTTCAGTCTCCTGAGTGCTGGTATTACAGGTGTGCACCACCATGCCTGACAGTATGATGCTTTTAATTTTTTCAGGAAGATACTAAGAAGGGGAATAGCTGGGTCAAATGGAACCTCTAGTTTTAAATTTTGGGGAACTTCCATACTTATTTCCATATTGTTTGTACAAATTTACACTCTCATTAACAGTGAAGAAGTGTTACTTTTTTCTCACAGCCTCCCCAGAATTTGTTATTGGTTGATTTCTTGATGATAGTGATTCTTTCTGGAGTGAGATGGAATCTCAGTGCTGTTTTAATTTGCATTTTTCTAGTAACCGGTGATGTTGCATCTTTTTGTCATACATTTTGTTTGTACTTCTTATTTTAAGAAGTGCCTGTTCACTTCAGATGTCCATTTTTATCTTGGTTCCTTAAATTTTCTTATAAAACATTTTGAGTAGAATTTCTTAGATTTTAAATCACACCTTCCTATTTATGTATCCAAATTTCTTATCGAATATTTTACCTTAATAATTTTTAATTTCCCACTGATTCCACTGTCACTATTGAGAATGAAAACCTAAAGAGTTAGAAGATAATACTGAGTGGGAGGTGGTAGAGCATGTAAATATTCTACGGTGCTACTGTGGCTTGGGTTCAAGTGTAAAAATTAACCTCACTAATTCTGAGGTGCTGGAACACTATTCAATAGTTACTTTCTATATCTATTACTTGATAATAATAGTAATTACTATGATCTTTATTATATGTCTGAATTCAAGAGGCTGAGGCATATTTGTACCTCTATCAATTTATGTTCCCCAAGTCTGCACAGATACTTGTACTCCCAATTCAACTACCTATTTTATCTGTCTCTTGAGGGCTGCCATGGTCTCCTTTTCCTCCTCTGTCTTGATTCACTTTATTACAAATGGAATTCTGGCACCTTATTAAGTATGTGGTGAAGAAAAAAATAATGAGTAGCTCTTGGTTATGAATTGTGGGGAAATTCCATTTAACTTAGCTATTCCCTTTCTAAATATCTCCTCAAAAGAGTTAATGACATTGTATTACAATGACATATGTATAGTTATATTTATAGCAACAACTCATAATAGTCACATCTTGGAAGTGGCCTAGATAGGTATCAAATGAATGGATGAAGAATAGAATATTCCTCTACCACACAACAGAGTATCACTCTTCCATAAAGAAAGATAATGTTAAATCATTTGTAGGAAAATGGAGGCATCTTAAGAGCATAATATTAGGTGAAATAAATCAAAGACACTAGTTTAAATATCATATGGTTTCTTATATGATAAACCCTAAATATAAATAAAGAGCAAGATAAAAGATAATGGGAAAAGGGACATAGATCTTTTGCAAAAGGGAAGGAGATGAAGAGAAGGAGGGAGTAGAGAGGAGAGGGTATGAAGAAAAGAATTAAGATGATGTTATGTACATGTACAAACTCCCCACAAGTAATGTACTCATCGTGTACTCTAAACATGCACTAAGAAGGAATAAAAACTGAAAAAAGTAGCATTCTGGGAAATGTTTAATAATTGACTCTGAAGAAAACAATCCTTATATATAACTTTGGCCAATATTTTTGATGTAAGTGCTCCCACCACTGCTAGTGTCAAGTTACTGATTCACTATATTGAGTACAGGAATGAGAAGGAACATGCATACTAGACTCTCCTAGACCAGTTATAATTAGCTGTGCCTGGGTGTGAACTATGCTTCTCTAATTTGATAACTCATGGTCATTCTGGAGAGCTCACTTAGAAGTTCACACATAAGTACCAAAGATAAAACATTTAACATGGATGCTTAACCTGACTACCTTGTGGGATAGTCACTTGAGGATGGAAAGACAACTTGCCAATGAACTGGAAATCTTAGTGAGTAGGTTTGTGTTACTTAACCTCTAAATTTGGGCTCTGTATAGTATTATTTGCATGATTCTCACCTATGAGTCTTTGAATCATGACAATAATACTAGTTATCCATGGCTACATGCAACTTATCTCAAAATATAGTAATTTAAAACATTTATTATCACACAGTTCTATGAACCAGAGATCAGATGTAGTTTAGCTGGACACCTTTAGCTCAGAATCCATCTTCTAGCTCCAATCTGATGGTAGTCAAGCAGATATGGCAGGGATTCACTGGGAAGAATTTGTGTCCAAACTTTCTGACATGGCTATTGGCAGGTCTTGGATCAATCCTGCTACTGACAGGAGACACCAATATCCATTATGTAATTCTTACTGTGGAGTCATTTACTACATGACAGCTGGCTTTTTATAGAACAAGTGAGCAGAAGAATAAAAGATACTTCCTAAGGTGATAGCCAAAATGTTTTCATAATGCAATTTGACATTTTATTCACTAGAAGACAGTCCTTAAGGACAGCCCAGTCTCAAGGGAAGAAATTACACAAAGTCATTAAGGAAGCAGAAATAATGGGGTTCTTATTGGCACATCTAATTATGCCTCAAAGTATTTTTCTTTAATTTGTGATAGAGAGTAGACTGGATCCATAATACAAAAGATTAGATCCGGTCTCAGTTTTTTTTTTTTTTCTTAAGGCAGGTTTCACAATGCGCTTCAGGCTGGTCTTGAACTCACTTTGTAGTCCAGGCTGGTCTCGAACTTGCAGCAATCATGCCTCAGCCTTCCAAGCACTGGGATTACAGGTGTGCGCCACTATGCCCAGCCAGTCTCGCATTATTTATATTTATTCAGTTTTTTTTACAAGGGAGCAAATTTCTAGGAGGCAATTTCATGAACAAGTTTTTGAGATTCCAAAATTTAAGGAATTCATATAATCTACCTGTACCTGTTTGTTATCCAGAGCATAGAAATTAAAATTCTATTGTTTCCCAGATTGCTTCAGAGTGCCTTGTGACCGCTGGTATCATTCTGCTCTGAGTCACTGTAATAGTGACTGCTGAACTTGTATCTTTCCTAGTGCTTTCTTTATAGCACAGCCCAAGACTATCCCTAAATATAATATAACCAGTGACCTCAGTCACCCCATGACTTACATATTTATAAAACACCTGTCCACTACTGTAAACTTTAAATGACAGTGTCAACATTGTTGTAGGTTTTCAAGGGTCAGCATAAGCATTTTCTTTCAATACAGAAAGCTTTCAGCAAGTACTCTTTAGACGTCTCTCTGTCCTTGAGGTTGGTTTTTTTGTTGTTGTTGCTTGTTTGTTTCTTTAGACTTCTTTATGCCCTTGAGGTTGTTTGTTTGCCCTTGAGGTTTCAATCTCTTGCCGATGACTTCTAAAAACCTTTTCCTTTCTATGTCATTCACATCGTCCTGCTGACTTTCTCCTCCCAGTTGAATACTATATATGGAAACCCCTACAATAGCTCTATATGACCTTTGAGAAGACAGTCTGTCCAGTGACACTTCTCATGGAATCACACATGAGTTCCATTATGGAACAACAATAAATAAAATTGTCTGTCATTCTACAAAAGCCTCTCATCAATAAAACCAAGTTGGTATTTTTTTTTCTTTCTCCTTTGGTTCTTTATTCCAAACTTAAGAAAATAAAGAGGAAATATCTTCATGGACTGTCTTAGGAATAACAAAAAGCTTCTAGACATGTGATATTTATGTTAAAAACAGCCTTAAATTCTGTGTTAGAAACTGAGTTGTTCCTCCAGCTTCCCAGTCCCATCCACTAGCTATTAAACTTTAAAAATTTTCATGTTAAAATCCTATATATCTAATGCCAACATTTTTCTTTACTACCTACAATGTTTTATGCCCATGATTTTTATTATTTTATTTTATCATATATTGGTTGATTAATTTTACTTGCTTATATCTTGTATCTGAGCAACTACTTTGAAAACAACAATATGCCTATGATTTTTGAGTAAAAAACTTAATAATGTTTTGGGCAAAATCGTTAATGTGAAATGAAGGTGAAACTGAGTTTGTTGAAAAAGAAAAAAATGTACACATACATTCTTTTATTCCATTTTATTTATGGAATTTTTATTTATGGAAATTTTATTCCATTCTACAAAAAGCAGCACAAATGGAAAACAATGTTAAAATTATCTAGATTCTTTTTTTCTCCTTGTCTGGGTCTGGGCACTTATGACAGTGTAGAGACAGGTTGGTAATCAAGCACATTGGCCTTCCAATTTGAAGATACTGATTTGTGTTCTATTCATGGGGATTGTGTACATTTGGTTTTAATTTGATATATTTTGCTTCCTCAGTTGTTTTTTGGCTTATTTTCCTGTCTACACAGCAACAGGTGTTTGGATCATAACAAAACTAAAAATAATTCTAAGAAAGTGTGTAAATTGGTGGAAAGCAGCAAGTACTACCACAATAGTTCCTCCCCTTAGTGTAGTTAAGTTTATCAGGTTGAGGCATTAATGCTGCTGTGTGCTTGGGTTATTGCACTGTTTGGTGCATAATTCAGTGTTGTAATTTATCCACAATGAGACCTATCTGGTAAAATATTGAAGTTCAGGAGAGATATTGCCACAGTCTAGGAATGCTCATAACCCAGGATGACCACAGTAGTGCAAGAATTAAGAAAGAAAAGATTTTTGTTTCTCTTTCCAATGGAATTGAACTCAGAGCCTTTTCACTGAACTCCAGCTTCACCTTATTTTGTTATCTTTTATTTTGAGACAGCGTTCTTTTCTTAAGTTGCCAATTTATCCAGGCTTGGTTCAAATTTGTGAACCTCCTGTCAGCCTCCCAGAGTGCTAGGATTATAACTGTGCGCTATTATACCTGATTGGGAAGAGTTTTTAAACTTACAGAATTTGAGTTACAAGATGTTACCAGTTTTAATTAATATTTATATTAGAAACGTACTCAATTACAAGCAGATAAAATCCATACAATGACTTAACTAAGGTTTTTTATCCCCCACACAAATTTTGGACTGTGGTGGCATTAGGACCTCAAGTCTACAATCTTCCTATTGAGCAACCCAGAATCAAGAAAGAGAAAGCACAAAACCTTTTAGCTGAGAGGAAATAATGATAAGTGTTTAAAGAGATGGCTAACCTAAGTATTCTTTGTTGATCAATACACAATATATAAATGTACCAAAGCTGTGTGGTTACTCTGTAACCCAGATGTTCCATTATTACCTGTCCATAACAGGAGAATAAGCAAGTTCTTTAGTTATCACTCACCTTGCTGTGCTGAATAAATGTTCTGCCTATAACATGAATGTAAATAAATGTCACACTTCAAGTTATAGGATCCAAGACCTTACCAATGGATTCTAATATTTGAAGCTACATTTAAGTTATACAGTTGTAACTATGCAAGTATTTCTACTGGAAGAATGGTGGTTGATATATATGAGAATGATGACAGCCTTTTCTCAGTTACCTTTCAAGACACACACTATTGAGGTTTCTGACCAACTAGATGAAATATATAATGAGGTTAGATGAGGTCTGTGACTAAAACCTCTTCTATGTAATCCAATGACTGAATTGAAGAAATTTGGTTCATATATGCATTAGCATGTTCATGAATATTATAATGCTGTTTGCCCTGTGCAGTGGTCCCATCATCTCCCAGTGGTAATCATGAAAAGACCAAGCACATCTATCTTCTATACTAAAGATAAGCTCATCTGCATGATGAATGCAACCTCATATGGTTCTTTTGTCTGAGTTTTTTTCTAGCAACTGTGATAGAACCCTATAGGTATCAACTTTTACAAATTAACTTTGAATTTCAAGAATGGAATATTTAGGTCATGTTCAGTCCATTGAAGTTATCCATGTGATGTTAAGGTTTTAGCAGTGTTCAGGTGTTCTCCGTTGTATATTTAATAGGTACCTGAAATAACCGGTAGGTGTGTCGGGGCGGTGAACCCACGGTATGCGTGTCATAGGTGATGGTTTGCCCTAGTAGGTTCGCCATCACTGGCCCAGGCTGCATTATTTGGGAATAAGTTAGGAAGTCCTAGCTTGGGAAACTCTTTTCAGGGACACTCACCCTGGTAAGATTCATGAACATAGGTCGCTGACTCATATCCAGAACTATAAAGGGGTGAATTTAGCATATATGTGCATGGAAGTTCTTTTCCCTTCTTTGATGAAGCTTAGCTGCTGCCACCGGAAGGATACATCCAAAGGTTCAACACAAACAACATCCACAAAAGGCTTTTTTTGTCCATTCATCTGTTTTTTCTTTTCTTTAAAATTTGTTTATTTTTATTAGAACATGTTTGCAGTACATAACGATCATTTTCATCACATGGTAATTTTGCATGTACGCAACACATCTCAATTTTATTTTTATCCCTCCTTCTCCACTCCTTCTAACCTTTCTACTTCTTCCCATTTCCAAAAGCTCTATTTCTATTTTTCCCATCAGTCTGTTTTTCTTTAAACCCCTGTTCCTTTCATTCCTCCTCCCCTACCTCATTTCTTATTCCCCGTCCTATTTGAAAACATTCTTCTTATTGCTTAATGTCTGTCCTCTATTTGCTCCTTATTTATATTTTGGGTTTCTTACACAACAGGAACAATGTGATATTTATACTTGTGGGGCTTTATTTCACTTTAGATTATGATCTCAAGGTGTAACCCTTTTCCTAAAAATGTCTCCTTTATCCTTCTTTATGGAAGAAGAGTACTACACTGTGTAAAAAGCCCACATTTCCTTTATCCATTCATCTGTTGATGAGCACATGAGGGTGTCTCCAAGATCTATTTACTATAAATTCTGCTGCTATAAGCATGAGTTTTCATGTATCCATGTAATATGATGACTTTAACTCTTTTAGGAAGCTACTGTAAAGGGCAACTTTTGTGTCAAATGAATTTCTAAGGTTTTTTTTTTTTTTTTGTCTTTTTGATGCAGGGTCTTGCTATGCAGTTCAGGCTGGCCTTGAGCTCACTTTGTAGCCCAGGCTGGTCTCGAACTCACAAAGATCCTCCTGCCTCAGCCTCCTGAGAGCTGGGATTACAGGCATGAGCCACCATGCCAGGCTTCTTTAATTTTTTTGAGGAACCTCCACACTGCTTTGCATATTGGTTGCACCAATTTACACTCACACCAACGAGTGTCTTTTCCTTCACAGACTCAGCAGCATTTGTTTTTGGTTGATTTCTTGATAATAGCCACTCTTCCCAGGGTGCAACAGAAACTCAATGTTGTTTTAACTTGCATTTCTCTAATGGCCAATGATGTTGAACATTTTTTCACATACTTACTTGCTATTTGTACTTCTTCATCTCAGAAGTGTCTATTTTAGAGGCCCATTTTTGGGGTGAGTCTAAATTTGAGGGACTCTAATATTTTTGAGTTCTTTATATATTCTAGATATTAGTTCTCTGTCTGAGGAGTGGCTGGCACAAATTTTTCCCATTCTATAGGTTGTCATTTCACTCTGTTGGTGGTTTCTCTTGCTATGTGAAAGCTTTTTAATCTGGTGTTATCCCACTTGTTGATTCTTCGTAATGTTTCCTGAGTAGCAAGGCATAAAACATAACAAATATATGCAAACACATGGAAATAGAATAATACCTTCTTGAATAATCAATGGTGTTACAAATGAAATTAAAGAATAAATTATCCTGAAATCAGACAATGATGCCAGTAATGTATACTGGAACCATGGGACATAAGGAAAACAATCCTAAGAGGGATATTTGTAGTTGTGAATTCCCACATTAGAAAAAAACAGAGTGAACATCAGAAACATAGAGTGAGCTCAAATAAATAATCTAATGAGCCTCGAAGTTCTAGAAAAGCAAGAACAATTCAAACCTAAAGCTAGTACCAGGAAGGAAATCACAAAGATCAAAGCAAAAATTAATGCAATTGTGACTAAATAATAATAGAATCAATGAATCGAAGAATTAGTTCTTTGAAAGATTAAATAAAATAGACAAACCTTAGCCAATGTTGCTAAAACAAGGAAAATCTAGGAGTTTAGAAATTAAAAGAGAGAAATCACAATGCATCCTGCAGAAATCCAGATCATTCGCAACCACTTTGAGAACCTGCACTCTAAGAAAGTGGAAAATTCAGCAGAAATAGATAGGTTCCTAGATACATATGAATTGTCAAAGCTGAATCATGAAGATATAAACATTCTGACTACTCCAATGTCAGTCAACAAAATTGGAGAAGTAATTTGAAAAACAAATAAACACAGAAAAAAAAGAAAACCCCCTATCAACAAAGAAAAGCCTCATCCCAAAAGCCTCATCTCATTCTTTGTAGAATTCTGAATTCTACAAGAACTTTAGAGAAGATCTAATGCTAATATTTCACCAACTTTTTAATGAAATAAAAAAGGAAGCAGTATTCCCTAAATCATTCCTGGAAACAAGCATCACCCTGATACCAAATGCACAGTAATTTTTGATGGATCACCACGAAGACGACATCTCTGACATTAAAAGTTTTATATTTCCTAGACCAGTGTTACAGACAGTCTCACCAGGCCAGCAAGAGTTCTGAATTCACTCTAGATGCTTTTATCACAATAGTGTCACAATAATTTTTTTCATAGCCTTGCCATTATCCCAGAGACAGTAGATATTGGCCACAATCCTGTACATCATTTTCCTCTTTGCATTCCTTGTTTGTCTGAGCCATTTCCATCTTGTTTGAACAAGGCATTTATCTCATACTAAAAATGTAATTCTGGCAGGGTTTGGATTCCCAGAAAGCACAGAAGGAAGTTTTGTCTCAGTTTGGTTGTCAGTGTTTATCCTCCCAGTCTTTTAGTCTCCTTTGCATTGTCACAGTTCTCTGAATCCTGAAATTGTTTCTTTCTCTTTTTTTGTCTTTGAATATTTATTTTCTTTGTTCCTTCTACTACCTCTGACAAACTAAAATTTCACTAAGTTGTATGATAAGCATGAAATAGTTAGTTCACATAGCAGATGGAGAAAAAAATGATAAAATGTGTCACCTTTATTCAGTAACAAGACAATCAATTTGATATATACAGAAAATAATTGCGGAAGATAATTGCATTGTAACCTTCCTGATATTATGTACAGTCATGTTCTGATCACCTAAGCTTCATTCTTTCTACTATATTGGCATTCTTTGTCCCCATCTGCTCTGTTTCCCTAGCTGTCTAGCAATAACAGTCATACTGAAGGTAAAGAATAAAGAAAAGCTAAAAGGAGACAATCTTTCTGAATGTCAATGACCCTTTTCTACCACAGAAGACACAGCCACTCTGATGACTGCATTTAAAACTCCAGACTTGGTGTGGTCTCCGGCTGATGGAGTTGGGTCTGATAATTTTTCTGCACAATTGTTCAGGAAGGAGGAAGAGCCTTATAACTAGAACTTGGATTTTCCCAGGATCTGGTTATCTGCTCAGTCCTAATGCTGTAGAAACTGGGAAAATAACATAATGCCTTTTATATAATCATGATGAAGATGAACATACCTTGGCCACTGATTTCAGGCCCCTGAGACTTATTTTAATATTAAGTTAAATTTGATGGCAAGATTCAAATTTGATATCAGAATATACTCTGTAAGGTAGTATGTAAAATATTTGTAGATTTGGCTTAAAGCATAACTATTGTTCTTATAGGTATCAGACCAAGTTATTCAGTCAGGAATGTTTTAATGATGAAGGGAATAAAGTTAATATGACCACAGGAAATAATGGAAATCTGTGAGTTTGGCAAAAAACTGCAATTTTCAGGAAAAGCAATCTGTGTCTACCCACCTATTTATTTGTTACTCTGCAATCATTCTTTTGCACAATCATTAAAACTTCAGTGATTTTAAATAGGGTTTAAGATGATGAAACTTCAGGATACGGGTAGAAGAAAATGTATCTAGGAGCTGGAGGCCTCATTCAGTGATAAGGAGCACATTTATCATGAACAGGCCTTGCTTCAATATCTAACACCAGGAAAAGGAACTACATGAAAGAACCTATTCCAAAACAAGAGGACAAAAGCAATGCCGAAGGGATGAATAATTTGAGAATTTCTCTTATTGTTACTTTTAACTGATATCAGAGCTACAGATAACAAGACTTTTTCCACTTAATTGGGGTTGACTAGTGCCAGTTGAAAGAATATATGTGTGTATGCATGAATGCAGGCAGAACATTACAACATGGTTCTGTCATTCAAATCCTTATATACTTATCATTGATGGCTGTTTTTAGCATTCCTACTGAATGTTTAAAAGCAGAAGTAATATCATTATGTTTGCTATTAGTTCTTTTTAATTTGATTGAGGCTAACAGAGAAGTGTTCTTCCTGACAATAATCTCCATGATGATGATGATGCTGTCTAAAATGGTGCCAAGTTTAGGAAAACAATAAAAGGCTGTCTCTTCTAATTGCTTCAGGAAAAGCGTAAGAGATAACTTAATTTGCAAAGACAGTAAGCCTTTACTGGCCTAATAAAAACATCAAAGAATATTTAAAATTATAGCAGGATCTTTATACAGTCTATACAGGGAGAGCAGGATAGCAATCACCTGCAGTGGCTAACTTGAGCTGCTGAGATGTAACTTGGGCCTGAGATATGCCCCGAAGGCCTGGGTAGCCTCCCACTGTATAAATACACACGCTCAAAGGCCAGTATTCCACAGGCTTACTCTTCAATAGTCACTGGGAAGTAACAGAACCTTCAAGAGGTACAGCTCAGGGAGGAAGCTAGGCCTGGAAAGTGCGTCGTGTGAATGTGGGCCAGGGCCCTCCTCGCCCACTCTCTTTGCAGTCAAGCTGCCATGAGGTGAGCAGTTTACTCCATCACGCATTTCCTACCGTGAAGTCTTGTCTCATCACAGGTAAAAGCAATGAGGCCAAGGTGTTTTAAAGAATTCTGTAACAACTTCTAAGTCACCTGAAAAAAGGTTACAAAAAGAGCAAGCCACATATATTAAAGGGAAACAAGTCAATCAATATCTATCAGGTATTAAATCTATAATAAAGTAGTGATATTTAAGACATTTCTTCATTGGTAGAAAAATAAAAAATATAAAATAATGGAATAGCAGCAAATCTGTGTAAATAGACACAAATTTGAGTAAATTCACTACACGATTGGTGGGGAAGGGTGAACTTATAAAGTAGATCACATTGCAATAATTGGTTAACATCTTGATATACAAAAATCACTTTGTACTCCATGAAAATATGTTTGAATAAATTGAGTGATTATCATCTGGGTGGAGGTATGTTGAGAAGTGTGCATTAAGAAATGCCAGTTTCAAACAATTACACTGAAATCTGTTGCATGAATAAAAAAGGAGTAGCTTTTCCATCACCAGTGAGAACAGGGGTTATAATTCATCTTTCTGCTTGTGGGCTGGAGGTGAAGAGATGTATAGAAACATCAAATTAGTTTAAATATGAAATATCAAATTGTAAAAGCATTGGTAGAAAATAGTTTATCTAATCCATGGAGAAGTGATAACTTCTTTGATATCAGAGCAATATTAGGAAGAATGAAAATATGTCCATACGTAGAAGTAAAATATATACTTATGATAAAAAACAATTAAAAAATAAAGTGGATCACATATTTATATCTGATATGGCACAATTTACTATCTACAACATATTAAGGATACAATCAAAGTTATGAGAAAAATATCAAGAGTACAAAAGATAAGCAGGCAAGTGACACAAGCTGATACTTCAGAAGAGGAAATACACTTGCAAAACAAATAAAATACAAAACAGAGCAACATTAAACAGCAAATTAAAAAATAGTAACACTTTGTGCTGATGGAGTTGGGATAGAGCTTACACATATAATTTAAACTGGGAAAACAATTTAAAAGTAAAGCAACAGGGTTGGCAATATAGATTCCCTACATTTTAAAAGCAAGATGACATTTCTGGGAGTTTAACTATTGAAAAATAGATTTTCAAATGGCCAATAAATACATCAATGTTTTCTATCCAGCTGAAATAGTGCACTATAGCTCATATGAAGTCTCTACTAGCACACATCAAGCAATGACAGAGTTAAACAGAAAACATATAAAGTGGTCATAGTGGTATGAAGATGTGGTGATTTACATTTGGAAGTTTTGCATCTTCATAGCTGTGTATGTCTAGATAAATTATTTCATTTCTTTGAAAATAGGGAAAAGGATTGGCTTCTCAGAGTGAGATCTCTGCAAATCTCAGAATCTGATGCATCTTATTGATGGTAGGAATCATTCCTGAGCACCTGAAGTTAAATGTTAAAATTCTACCTGGACTTGTGAGGAGGTGCACTTGTGTCTTAACACCCTTTTCCTTCATTATTCTATTGGCCTAAATTAAAATCACTGGAGGAGAAATTCTTCCATTCACTGACCAGGAACTCATGTGGCTGCTAAACTTTAAAGCCATTGGTGGAAACAAGATTTCCAGCTAGAGGGTGAACAGAACAAAGGCTTCACCCCCTGAACTACCATAGGTTTACTACTAAAAGCTACACAAGGACTTTTTCCTTTCTCACATAGCCCTGTGTAGGCTATTCTGTATGGTTAGAAAAAAAATCGAGGTATCTGTTCAAATTATTGAGGCTGCAGAAGTTTCTTGTCTAAATAGTATCATTAATTTTTACTTCTGAAAATTTGTAAAACTATTACTTACACAATTGGAAGTGGCATATTTAAAGTCAGTTATGAAAAGTTCTTTATTTTATGTCAGAATATTCCGGCACGTATCACGTTGATAATTTAGAAGATGAGCTCTCTATTTTGACTGGTTACAGCATCAGTTGGGAAAGACTCCTCACCTGAACAATGCTTCCTGCATAACATTTGTGCATGTATTTGTTAGTGGAGTGAGATACTTCTAAAGCAATTAACTGGAGACTTTAGAAAGTGAGGATTTTAATATAGCTGTGAGCTCTAGAGAATAGATATACATTAAACTTCATATATTTTATAATTCTACTGCACTTTTTTTTTTGAAGTAAAGTGATACAAACTGACTTTGGAACTATAGTTTCTTCTTCCTGTTCCTACAATAGTGGTGACTTTCCTACAATCAAAATTGAAAACGTATCTATCTTCACGGAGTGATGATAGTACTTATCCATTATGAACAATGAAGATTTTTGTTTAATGGATGAATTAGATGAAACAATTTTAATGCCTATAGACTGTTACAGTGTTGATACATGCAAAATAAATTATTATGCACAATACTTGCAGGCACTTGCCTGAGAACACTTGAACAATTTTCTGAAAGTACAAATCTCCATCAGATTATATGTGCATGCATTTTAGAATTTGGCAAATGTTGGAAAATTGCCTTTTAAGAAGGTAGTATCAAACCAGTTAGCAGCTCTGCGATGCAGTAATGGTGGAACTTAGGCGGCCAACCAAGAGAGTAATTTGCTCCCACTCTTGGTAAGTGCCCTGGACAAGCCAGGAAGAGAACCAGTCAGTGGCTCCTGAGACCCCACCATGGTGGAAATTAGGCAGCTGACCAAGAAAGCAATTAGCCTGCCCTATTGGTAAGCGGCCCAGCACAAGCCAGGAGGAGAACCAGTCAGTGACTCCTGAGATCTGGCCATGGTGGAACTTAGGTGGCCGACAAGAAAGCAATTCACCCACCCTCATGGTAAGCATCCCGGTGTGGGCCAGGAGAACTGGTCAGTGGATCCCTGCATGGGAAGACTGAGAAGCAAATGTCCCAAGTCCTCCCCCCACATTAGCATCTGGGGGCAGAGTTTTGGGCATGTCTTGGGAGGATGACTGTATGCAATATAGCAAATATGGGGGGGGTCTCCTCTATCTTCTCTTTGAAGACAAATGTTTTCACTGTTTTGTTTGGTTATGTTTGTTTTGCTCTATTCAATACTCTGTTTTGGTAGGTTTTTATAATGTTCTGTCTTTGGTTTGATTTCACTATACCTAGTTGAATGGACAACTATTGTGAAGATAATGAGATATACTATGGTACCTATTACTGTTATCCCGGTAACCTGCTCTAAAGTTCTGTACCAATTTCACTGCATTGTCTCGATTGGCTTTGTTCTGTCTTGTTCTTTAAAATAAAATTTAAAAATTAAAAAAAAGAAAGTAATAAAAACTTAACCTATCTCTAACAGATGTTTATTAGTCATGTGAATCATTTATCATTGTACTTTGGTAATTTTTCCTTGGGATAACTGTTCTTTTTAAAATTAAGTTTCACATTTAAGGAAACTAGAACTTTGTTCTTGAATACACATATTTCCCAGACTGATTTTGTTCATAGTACAAAGATTTTTCTATTAGAAAGACTTTTAATTTCATGTGTTTCAGATTTACCAATCTTTTTTATTTTGTATGGTTTAACTTCTTTTACTTGTAAGGTTCTAGATATCAGAAAAGAATTTTGCACTCAAAAGTGCTATCAGTATGTGTGTATTCCTCTGATACATTTCTTATTTCATGTTTTTAAATATTTAATTTTTTATTCTTCTGGGATCCATCTTAGTACAGAGAACCCAGCTTATATATTTAGTAATAACTGTTTTAGTATTATTCATTGACCATTGATATCATCAATATGAAATAATTAGCTTTAGTCTTCTCTTCTGTGTCATTAAGCTCTATAGTTCATTTCTAGTACCAAGCTGCTTTAATTAACATAATTTATTTCCTCACTAATAGGGCTCATTCCCATTCGTTATTGATAATATGTGTGCCTGTAGGGGAGATGTAGGGATTTGATGAAAATTCATGGGAGTTACTCTGCAAATTCTGGTACCTATTGTATTTTAAATTGGGTTGCTATTGGTCACTAATCCCTATCTTTTGTGATGACACATTTCAGACGTTTTTTCATTTTTTTCTTACATTGCCTGTGTATTTTTTCTCCTGGAAAAATAATTCTCTGAGAATTTTGGACTGCTATTGACTCTAAAACCTAAGTGCTCTACTTTGGGACACAATTGTAAAAGGTTAGTGTCAAAAGAAGCAATATTTTGAGCACTTGTTTGAATATCAAGACTTTTCTTATACCGGAAGGAGTGCAAGGGAAAGCCTATGCTCTTACTGGGTCAGAACATAAGAATAGCACCCCTATTTGAGATTTTCCAGAATGGGTGAGAGTGGCACTGATTTCTTGGGTCAGTATGGTAAACTTCTGGCTGTATCCATGGTAATGGAATCCCCAGAAAGCTTAAAAACAAATTAACTTATAGAAGTGACTCTCAAAATTATTTAGATATTTCATCATCTTTTCCTGACATTTTAGCAATTTTTCAAGGGCATATTTGAAGGCAGCTATTTTTTGAAGCATTTTCTGATCCTTTACTCAGGCATCATCTTTCCTTTTCTTATTCTGCAGCTTATCTGGTACATTCCTATCTTTACTGCCTCATCTTCTAGCAGCTGTTTCCTCCCTTTGATTATAAATGATTCAAGCTAGGTTCTCCCTGAGGCCTTGTTCATAATGCTTCTTAAATCCTTTTCTGATAGAATGGAATTAAAAATCTTAGAAGTTTGGGATTTTATCAAAGCTATTGGACTAACTTCCTTTGAATGCTGTAATAAATTACCACCTAGCATAAGAAAATCCCTTCCTTGTCATAGTTCTGAAAGTCAGACAAACCCAAATCTCTATTACTGTACCAAAATCAGGCTGGGTTGCATTTCTTCCAGAAGGTTTAGGGAGGATTTCTTTCCCCCTTATCTCTTTCAGCCTCCGGTGGCTGCCAGCATTCCTTGACTTGAGGCTGCATCACTCTAATCTTTATTTCTGTCTTCACATTGTTTTCTCTTTGTTTAATCTTCCATTCTCTTGAAGGACTTATGCTGCGTTTCAGATTTTAGTTGGACATATCAGGATAAGACTCTTAATGACACTTCCAAAGATCCTTTTATTTTCATTTGCAACTTTCCCAGCCAACTACTGGTAAAAGCTACTTAAACCAAGGAATTGTGTACCTGAGAATGTAACATTGTTTTATGTTTTATTATCTCTTCATTTGAAAGTGAAGCCCAGGGTGAAAAGTAGTTTCTATATTGATAAGGGTTTAATATTAAGAAATGAAGAATATATGTACACACATGGATTTTAAAGTCACATTTATTGACATATAATTTATAAACAAAATGAGAAATCATTTTAAGCATTCCAATGAATTTTGATAAATTTATACATCCATGCAACCACTGTGATCAATATACAGAATATTTTTAGCACTGTAAAAGGTGCCCTCAGTTTATTCCGAGTCTTCTACTATTCCTCTTTTGAGACAGATAATCACTGATCTGGATTTTGTTGTTATGGATGAGGTTTTCCTTGAGTTTTATATACATGTAGTCATAGGGTATGTTTCTTCTATTCATATAATTCTTTCATCTCGATTGTTGTACATATTACTAGATTATTCCTTTTTGTTGCTGAAAAAACCTTTGTTCATCCATTCTCCTGTTAATGGACATGTACAGTGATCTCAATTTGAGACTATTATGAATAAAGTTGTGAATATTTATATGTTTTGTGTGCGTATGTGTTTTGATCTACATTTATCTGGCTTTGCTTATGTTTCTTAGCCTCCATTTCCTTATTTGACTTTCTATGGCTTCAGAAGGTCATGCTTTGAAATAGAAAAACATGTATAAAATTACCAATAAATGTGATGACAGTGTTTTTAGGACTTTTTGCCTTTCCTTTTTCCATTAAAGACACACAGAGTAGGCATTTGGGAAAAAGAACCCCATGTCTCTTTCAGTTAGGAATTAATCTTTTTGACTGGCCAAGCAAGGAGTGGTTCTATTGAGAAAACAAACAAAAAATTGGAAGGAAAATGATAACTTGAAAGTATAAGCAAGCAATCATCTGAGGCAATCAAAGAGAGGGTCAACTTTATTGGGGTACAGCTTGCTAAATTAAACTGCAGAGAATAAATCATGTGAATCTAGTTGTAGATGTACCCAACTTTCTAAGTCATAGAAAGTTTAGGCTTAATTAAAGATTATCATTTTATCTTGCCTTAGAACTCTTAAAAGAGCCTCTAGACAGAATGCTGTTAATATGGCACCATAAGTTAATCTTATAGCTGATTCTGTTTTGCAGGCTCCGAGTGATTTGACACTGATTTTGAATGTCACAAGTCAATGAATTTGCACATGTGCTTAAGAGAATATCTGAGCCTAATGCTAGCCTAGCTTCTAACTTATGTTCTAAGCCCAAGAAATATACTGAATTTATTAAAGTCCCTTTGAGAGGACGGAGGAAGAATTGAACATTTTAGCTACTATGGCAACACATGCCACTTACACCTCATAGTTTTATCAGATCTCAGAGAAAATCTGAGCAGTATTAGAATTAGGCAGAGAGTAGAAGGGGGAAGCAAAATATGTGGTCCCTAGACCTTCTGGCCCCACCTCTGTATAGAAGATTTAATGCCAATAAAGTCAGAATTCCCTGTTTAGGGAATTTTCATTCCCAGTACTAATTATATCTGCATACAGAGTTACCACTAAGAAATTTTGAGGAAGTCTGAATCACAGTGTTCTTATTCAATTTTCCCCTGATAGATAAAAGATAGCAACTTATATTAAATACAAACACCAGGTAGCTTACTATGCTCTCAAGAGCAACATCTTCTACAGTGAGAGATAATACCACTGTCTCACTGTTCAACTGATCAATTAAAAATATGCTTTGAAAAATGTGCTATAATTCTCTAGTAATTGTATGTCTATCTAAATAATTAAACAAGTATTATTATTACTTTCCCTATTAAGAATGACTTTTTTTCAGTAATGTCTTCTGCTGTATTTCTCCTACTCTCATCCCTTTTTTTCTCTATAATCAAATATGGCTGAATGCTGGGTTAAAAACCACTTTCAGGTTTGGGGAAACTTTTTGATAGTATGTACAACATTTCCAGCTCTTTGGGAAAAAAAAATCCCTAGAAGTTGTGAATATTCTTGAAGGTCCCTGATCCACTCTGCTGAGTCAGAACCTGACAAGTCTCAGTGCCTTTAGTCACTTTCCTGTCACTGGGACAAAATATCTCGAGCCCACAATTCAAGGAAGGAGAGGTTTAGTTGACTCACAGTTTGAAAGTTTTAGTCTATAGTTAGCAGGCTTACACACAGAACACACACAGCATGGCAGAAGGACCTCAGTGGAGGAAAGCTACTCACATCTTTCAGGAATCAGGGGTAGGAGAGAGGAACCTAACAGGGAGACACGCCTTTCCGGCCACCACCCCACCCAGTAACCAGATCTTCACCTCACAACAGCAAGTCAGCCCTTCTGCCATCATTATCCAATCACCCCTTCATGAAGAGCCCCACCAATGAGTATGGAGATGTGCTGTGCTTTCCCAAGCAGCACAGCCATAGGCTACTGATTCACATGGTCTTGGAGAATTCAGTCATCCTTGAATTCTGCTAGAATATGCACTGTTCTATAAAGTAGTAAACATAGAAACACAGGGAACAAATTTAGAGATTGCTTCATATTGACGACATTTCTGAAAAAACAAAGCTTCTATGATATAAAAGTCTGATTAGAGCTTTTTATTTTTTGACTTGCTCTTTTCCTCATTTACTCACTTACTGGGTACACAGTTTTTTGGTTACTTCTATGTTCTCTGAGACTATCATGGTGAGCAACATAAAAAGTGCTCTCAAAGAGATTTTCACTGAAGAGGAGAGAGGCATTAAGAAACTGGATGGAGTATATTTGAGATTTAAACATTTGGAAAGAAAATCTCACAGTGTTCTAGAATGTAAATCTTAACTATTGACTTTTAGCTGAGACTTAGCTGAATTGCCATATATAACTTACTGAAATTTCCAGTTTCATTTTACAATTGTGGTAGAATCTAATCTGCACATAGGTTGTGCAAAAATAAATAATGATTTAATAGAGCAGAGAGTGAAGAAGGACAACAGGGAGTTTTCACATTTTTTTTCTAAAGAAAATTCTATCAGTTCTTGTATACCTTAAGAAAAGACTTAAGGCTTATAACTTGGCATAGCATATAAGAAAAGAAATTTGTACTTTGTGGCTAGGGAGTGATTGAAAGAAATATAGGGAGTTTACAAGTAAGGATGAAAGTTCATCCTGATTGGGCTGAAAACCCATCTGTGGGTAGCAAATCAGCAGCAGGGTTTGTACTGCAATCTTTTGGCTTTCAAATGAACCCAGCATCTGTCAAGTTCCAGTAGAAAGGCATGAGTGAAGTGAAAAGACTTTCAAGTTTTAGCACTGAAAGCACAGTTTTATATAAAAGCTGGAGGCCATTTTCCCTGCTACTGGGAAAAAACCAGGAACTAATCAGAAAAAGAATAAACACAATCAAAGACAAATTGTTTTCTGGAAAAAAACAAAGTAATCATCACACAGCTAGATGTGGAAGGATGGGTCTCAGAGCAGGCCTGTGAAGTGTCTCATTCCATTCAATGTGAAATTGCTGGAGGGGAACAAACTCAGAAGTGGGTGCCTCTCAACAAATGAAGTTTATCACATGATATGTGATGCATGATTTGACATTGGTCATTTTTGGACATACCTTAGAAATTTTTGTCAGGGGTTATAATATTGTCTAAAGGTAGAAAAGCTCACGGAATTATTTGCAGATACTCTGGGGGTCAAGGTTCACATTAATTTGGGATTTAGCATCACCATCACTGACATCTCACTGCCCCAACAGCCTTGCAGTGACAGCTGACATGTAACATGCTGTACAGTGCTTTTGTGTGAAACTGTCAGCACTAACCAAGAAAGAATGTGGCAAACGGAATCAAACCTAGGGAAATTAATTAGTTTAAACGTTTAAAAATATATTCAACTGATATTGGGTTTTGGGAAGGTAGAGAAAGAACTAGTTAGCCAAGAAAAAGTGTCCATTTCCTCCCACAGCCATGTCAAGACCATAGAAGAGATAGGAGGAGGGTAACAGATAGGAAAGAGTTAAGAGCTATTTATCACTTATAACCAAGGCACAGGTTGGGCTGGTGTTTTGTATTTTTCATCTTGTTTACTTACCAAAACAGACATTTCTGGTCTTATTATTTCTTGTACCTATTAGGAATCTGAAAAGTGGAGGTATTATACGACTTTCTTAATTAATATAGAAAGTAGTAGAGCCAAATTAGAAACTAGTAATGTTAAACTTCCATATGAATAGGTTTTCTAAGCCTTCCAAGATGAAAGAGACTATTGGAGGATTCAAAGATTCTGGCTTCTAAAATTCTAAGACTATCATAAGAGATCATAGTGAATTTTTGGAGGCACAAAGCTGGGGCAGTAATCATACAAAGTAAGAAGATGAGAGGTTGATACCAAGTGCAGGAAGTGAGTGCAGGAATAGATAGAAATGGGAGCACTGAAATGTACAAGCCTTCAAATTCATTCAGTATTTCCTCCAAGAATCAAGAAGAAATTATACTGAGAAGTTGAGGGCCAAGCCCTTGAGACTGGATTCTATTCTCAGCTCTTCTTACATGTCATATGACCTCATTCAGATTTCCTTATGCATAAAATAGAGCTAATGATACTATAGTTATTGGGATGAAATTGAGATGGAAACTAGTGATAATCAGCAGAAGATGAAAGTAGAAGCATCTGCGGGCTTGGAAAGCATGCAAGCCAATCAGAGAGTCAGAGGGTTATGAATATTGAGAGATAACTACAGGAAGCAGAAATCTAATCAACTACATTGTAACTGGACAGTCTAAATAAAGGGGCAAAGGAATCATGAGTGATGGCCTGTCCTGACTAAAGGAGAGAACCGTTGTCTTTTAGTTCTCCCATGAAGAGCAGTTAAACTCAGGCTCAAATTGCTCCTAAAGTCAGTGAATTCCTTTTTACCTACATCATGCCTACCATGATGTGCTTTTGTTCTGTTTTATAACTATTTTAATGTTGGAAAAGGGTGTTTTGACTTCTGCTTAACCTACTACTTATTTCATTCTATTATATAAATTTCCTGTTGCTGTATGACAACTTATCTCAAATTTAGTGGCATAAAACAACACATTATTTCTTGGCTTGTGTGGGTGTGGAACTTGAGCCCTGTCAGGGTCTCACAAGGGTGACAAGCAGTGCTCTATTATACCATGGTGACGATAGTGCTACTGCTATAGTTGTAAGTTTGACTTCAGGGTTCACTGGGTGAGGTTCTGCTCCAAGCTCACTCAGGTTTGGGAGTAAAGTTCAAGTTTCTGTTAGCTGTGGGGCTGCTGGCCTCAGTTCCTTGCCAGATATTGGCTACAGGCTGCCCTCAGGTCCATGTTTTGAGGTGCTGTGAGGTGCTTTCCATCACAGCAAGCAAGGGAGAGAGAATAAGCCAGCAAAAGAAGTCACAGTACTTTGTTACCTAATAATGAGGACAGTGTCATAACCTTTGCTGTATCTGTTGATTGGACAAAAGTACTAGGTCCAGATCACATTTAAGAGGAGCAAAGTACAAATGGCATCAAAAACCAAGGGATTGTCAGGGCCATGTCAGAAGCTGTCTCTCACATTTGTTATCCATTGTAATTATTGAGAACTAATACAAATGATCAGGTAGAAAATAAACAAACCAAACTGCTTTTACTGTGCCCAATAACTTCTCTGTAAGGAAATTTTAATTTTTTTTCAATTGGTGAATAATTATATCAAGTGACACAATCCTTCTGATTTTATTTAGGGCAATAAAAATGCAGCCACTCTGCAGCCTTGATCTGCTGAAGCTTCTGACATGGTGCTCTCTTCGAGCAGTTTACTTTTGAGCAGCCTCAGGTGAATAACATAAGCCAAGATCCCTTGACATATGGTTTTCAAAGTATATTTACACTCTGTGCAGGTCAACAACCTTGATATTTGACTGAAGTCTCTGAGCACATGATGGAAATATTTTACCTCACAGTTAAGCCAACTCTCTTGTGTTGATATTTCAGCTTAGAAGACAGAGATGAGTTAAGAGAATGGAAGAGGAAAATGAAAGGTTGGGAGGAGAGGAAGGAATAAAGGACAGAGACATTTTCCACTGTCTCAAGCTTTACAAAGGCTTAGTTTTTAAAACAAAAATCTGCAGATGCAAACCAAAGAAATTGAGACCTCAATAAAAAAAACTGCAGGTTTGACATAGAATAGTACAAACGAGAGGAGAAGAATCAAATTTAACTCTTGCCTACTTTAATGGGAGACTGAGAAGAAAGATGCCTGCTGGCTCTTGAATGTCTGTGTGAGTGCTGTGTCATTTCGTTTGGGGCAGAGGAATAGAACCCTTTGTATTTCTCTGCTACTTACAATCAGCAGCATCAGCATTACTCTGAGCTACCCAGAAACCCAAGCCTTAAGAAAAGCTGCTATTTCCTTTGATTCCATTTTTTGAGGCATAAAAATGATATTATAGGATTATTAGATTATTTTATTTAATTTTGCATGATCAATACTCTAAGACATACAAATTCTCATAAGATCCCTTTGGAGAGGTTTTCATTAAGGAACGGGTTAATAATTATTAAACAACAAATCAAAAGTGCGAAGAGGAGATGCTGCCTATATCTGGGTATCAGTTTGAAACTCTACAATATCAAAATTGATTTTCATTTAGCCTTTGTTCATAGTTAATGAGAAAAAAGTAGATCTTTTGAAGTGTCTGATTTGAATGTCATTTTAGTTATTTGAATTAGATGCTAACTGCTCTACAAGAAGTTTTATAATGACTAGTCTTTTTATAATGGCAACTGCTTAGATTATATGGATCACTGGAGACCTTTAAAACAGTGTGTACCATATATTAACGATTTTCATTTCTTTCTAGTTTAGACCTTTTGCCTGATTTTGACTCAGTATCCTCACCTGCAAAATAAGCTTCATGTTACACGCTCTGATAATATGATTGTTTTATAGGAGACTCACCTAAAAAAAGACTTACTCTTTTAAGGGGTTTTACAAGCAGGTATGGTTAACAACAATATTTTTTTTCAACCTCAGGTGCAGATTGAGTTAAATATGTACTTATAAACAACTAGGAGTCTGAGAGAGATGTATTGACCTTCTAGGGCACTGAACTCCAGCATGGGAGCCCATTTAGAAAAATTCAGTACAGGCACTTGTCCTGCCCAGACCTGATGATGTGTCCTGCATGCCTGTGGTGGACACCCTTCTCTCCGTTACACTACTGTTCACCTTTGCTAATCTTATATCTAACTGCTATCCAAATTGTTAGTCACTTTTGTGAGTAGATTATCACTTCTTTTCTCTGGACTATTGGTCTATTGTCACAGCTCAGTAGAGTTCAAATGACCCATGACATTTTTTCATTGTTTTGTTTTTATCTCCTTTATTCAATGACTGCTGCTCTCCAAACTGAGAAAGGCTTTAGGAGCCAGTTGAGTTAGTTTAATTCACTCCATACATTGCTGCCTTGAAGGACTCAATCAGGCCACTCTTTACTATTCCTTCAAAATATCGATTTCTCTGCCATGTGCCAAATTCTCCAATTGGAATTCATGTCCCCATCCATATTCACTTCTTTTTGTCTTGGTTTTTGTGCCCATGAGTCATGCTGTATTTTCTATGCATTCCTTAAAAGTTTTTTTTTTTATGCGAAAAGACATTGTGATATCAGCAGATGATGAGACATGTTGTCTTTCTATTTTGAATAATTCTGGGTGACTATGAACATTGATGGAATGAGACAACATATTAATAGCCTAAAGTATACTGATGGGGCAAGAAATTAATTCACTTAGGAGAAAGGTTAATTAATTGGATGAATTGATGACAAAGACATGTCAAAGAGCTATGTAATTGACAGTTGCATCACTAGAGAAGAAGATAAGAGAGAAAATTGCACTAGATCAGATTTCAACTTGGTGCCTTGTGGCACTGAACTCTCTGCTCACTAGGATGAGAGAAAGGCAGGTGGTTCCCTGAAGGGCTTTGAGGAGAGGAACAAAAACTTTCCACCTAGTTCCCAGGTCAATGCCTACCAAGACCTGTTGTGAAAGAAATATACATTAGAGTTCTTCTACCCTATAGATTAAAATAACATATTGCCCTTGTTATTAATTTTGGAAGAAAGATTCTGTCTGCATTAAATGTACTTCAGACTTAAAGATGTGTGTGGACAGGGGAGTCAATCCACAGCATCATAAATTGAAGGCAAACCTGTTAAAAAGATCCCCTGCACCTCAGCAAGGTTTTTAGATTTGACTGGCATGCACCCCTGATCTCCAGCCTCAGTTTCATGACTGTGAACCATTTCTGGTCAAGGCAACACAGCAAGACCTCAGTAGGAGTGTCTACACTTCTCTAAGTAAGTCTCAGTCCTTGTTCCAGGAGTTCTTTTTCAAATTTGGGTGCCCCCCTCCACCCCAGAGTATCATTTAACACTCTCTTTTATCTTTTCTTAGGAATCAATACTGTGTTAGTAATTAATAACTGTATATGAAGCATTTCATCATTAAATTTAATGTGTTTCCTATCTTCTGACTGGATTACACACACACCCACATAGCAGGTGTCTTTTGTGGGCCACTCCCAGCCACTGGGTACCCTCTATTCCATGCGTGCTGTGACAGGTACCTGGACCTCCACCAAGGCTTTGTCTGTGCATTTCTTGGGCAACGAATGCTGTGGAGTTTTCATATCTGCACACAGCTTCAGTGACTGGCAGTCAGGAGAGAGAGGGTATATAAACTTCTTCCTTCTTACATCGAAGTTATGTACTAGAGTGATTCTCAAGGGTCCCTTAGGGTAATTGGGCCTCAGTTGCTCACAGTGATTATCTGCTCGATAATAGATCACTTATCAGCTTCCTTCCCCTCTCTGTCTTACCAAGCAGTGGATTTACAAACTCAGTTAATATGTCTAAATCTTGCTGTTTATATTTACTTTAATAAATACTATAAAGTTAATTTTCACTATAGATTAGATAAATGCAAATTTATTAGTCTACTGTAAATATATGAACTCTGAAATATAATGGCTCCATCTACAAAAATAAAATTGACTTGGTTAAAAGTGAGTGTTAGCCAGCCGTGGTGGTGAACGCCTGTAATCCCAGCACTCAGGAGGCTGATGCAGGAGGACTGCCTCAAGTTTAAGGCCATCCTGGGCTACATAGTGAGCTCAAGGCCAGCCTAAACCATATAGTGAGACGCTGTCTAAATAAATAAATAAATAAATCTGAATGCTTATAGGGCCAATATTGTACTTCAGTGTTAGAGAGCTCACCTAGCATGTGCAAGGCCCTGAATTCAATTCCCAGAACTGCAAAAATAAACAGACAAACAAATCAACAGTGACATCCAAATAAGTGAGTCTCTATGAAGGACAACTGTAATAGGAACTTACCATTAGAATAAGAGTGGCATTAGAATAAGAGACACTTTCTGAGAACAGGAAAATTCTCTTCTTATTATTTTGTGCACAATATATTGTTGTTGGTAGATTCCAGCTCTCCACAGTCAGATTATAGATTATTAGTTATTTTCTATAAATACAGTTAAATGGCATAATGCTACTTTTATGGCTTCTGTATGGAGCTGGTTCTCCATTGCAATCTAAAGCTCTGATTTCTTAACACAAAAACTATCTACATCAACATGAACACAAACATTTGGCAGATTTTCATGGGGACTCACTGCCCTTTAGGCTTGGGGTCATGGTTCACAAGATCTACAATTGTGATTTGCTGTTTTATTTAGCAACCATTTTTCTCTCCCAAGCTCAGCTCATAAACTGTGAGATGTGCCAGCATCACCTTAGGATAATGTTTTTTACAAGTCTATGCCTATTATTCTAATTAGAAAATGATAGGCCCATCTGTTAGTACAGTTTTAAAACTATACTTGGAGTAGAAAGTACTTGGAGTACTTGGAGTAGAAAGGAACTGATGTCTTCAGGACAAGTTGATATTGATGAACATCGCATCATGTACTTTATTATTTTGTGTATCTTCCCTGCTTAAGACCTTCTCTGCCCAACTCATTCTTTGTCATCTACATTGGAGCAATAGCCATCAACCTGCATTCGGCATTAGAATCACTGCAGATTACAGCACGCTTCCCCCAGAGTTTCTGCTTCTGTAAGTCTGGGGAGCAGTTTTTCACACTGCATCTCTCACATGCTCCTAATAAGCTGCAGCTGACCAGGGCAGCACATTTAGAGCACTGTTCCCCTATGGTAGTGCTTCCAGTCTTGGGTAAGTATGAGAACCTCTGGGAGAGTTTTTAATCATTACCAAAACTATTCTTGGGTCCCACACAGGTTAATCAGAATCTTTAAGGCTCGGGCCAGGAGTCTGTCTTCAACTACACAAGAGGTTTTAAGGTATGGCCAGATTCAAAAACTAATATCTGAGTCAATGTTTTTAAGGCTGTGTCATGTACACAAATTTCCTGGGAATCTCATTAAAATTCAGATTCTGATTGAATACCTCTGAGATGGGGCTCCAGGTTTCCTGAATATTTTAAAACTGGAGATTGAAGCCAAGGCATAAACAATGAACCACATCCCAATTCCAATCTTTTCTTCCCCTAAATTTAATTTTCATTGGGGGACAAGGTCTTGCTATGTCACTTAATTATCCAAGCTGGGTTGGACTTGAGATCTTTGTCTCAGCCTTCCAGGCTAGGATGATAGGCATGTATCACCATGCTTGGCAGATTTTGCATTTTTAATCAGATCTTAGATGAAACTGCTGCTGCTGTTGTTTGAACCAACAAGAACCAACAGTGCTCAAGAACCAACAGTCAGGAATGCTATTTTCTTTATCCATTTTTGGTAGATGTGGTTTTCATGTAAGGCAACCAGAGATATAGCAAATGATTAATATTTTAGGCTCAAATAAAGGATGATTGAACATCATAGTGAATGTTTAAATTTTATTTAATTAATTGATAAATTTGTCTTTATGAGACAGGGTCTCACTCTGCAGTTCAGACTGGACTTGAGCTCACTTTGTAGCTCAGGCTGCTCTTGAACTCACAACATTTCTCCTGCCTCAGCCTCCCGAGTGCTGGGATTACAGGTATGTGCCACCATGCCCTGCTTAAATTTTAACAAAGTTTTCTTCCAGTAAAAGGTACATTGCCATTATTCTTCCTAAAATACCACCTGCCACTTTGAAAACACTTATCCCATTGTCCTTGCCACTGTCTGAAGCAGTTCTGAAAGTTTTCTCTCATGAGTGTTAAGAGGTATGATAAAAGTTGTGAATGATGCTGCTGAGTTTCATCATCCAAAGGAAATGTGGGCTTGTGACAATGTAATGCTGCGTCTCCTTCCACCTTATTCACCAGATCTGGCTTCTGGCTCTTCCTCAAAGTCACAGTGTCTACAGAGATAAACGTGTTGAACCAGTCAGAAAACTGACGTGGCCGTGACAGTACAGTAAAGACTCATGAATGAAGGCTTCCAGAACCACTTCAGAAAGTGGGAGGATTGACTGGAGCCATGGGTGCCAAGTGAGGGGAGGTGTTTGGAGGGGTATTGATGGCAATGTGTCTTTTACTGTGATAGTTTGTTTTTTTTTAACCTAAACACACACCATACATTTGGAATATTCTGTAGAAGTCAGAGATAGCTATTTAATTTGATTTCTGATTAAAGTAGGAGATACTCTACTCTGTGGACAACCGGTTACCATGACAACTTCTCCTGGACATCACTCCTAATCCTAGCAAGTGGCCCTCAGACACACACACAGCGTTGGCCATGTAGTAGCAGCTACTCAGAGGGCTGTGTGGTCCTTGAAAAGTACAGCTGAGCGTGAGTCTCTTCCTCAGCAAAATTTAACACTGGCCCTCATGCTCAGAAATAATTTTCCCTTAGGTAAAATAAACAGTGATGAAAAATAAAACTACCAACTGTAGTTCAAAGGGTTTGGCACTGCTAAACACACACACGCACACACACACACACACACACACACACACACACACTTACGTACTTACATATATACTTGACTACTGAAAGCCAGAGTGCCAAAGGAGTAGTAAGGTGCTCTCTATCATTGAGGAAATTATTAAATAAAAATAGTTCCCTCAAATTAATATACTGGGTATTTTACAAAAATAAAAATCACAAGCATACTTTTTCATTTTACTTCCATCCAGCTGATTCTTTGTACTCAAATACACTTCATATCTATCTTCTATTTTTATCAAGCCAAATATGAAAACAAGAGGATTGACTTCAGCATCAAACTCTACCAAATTCCAGTTTCTAATCTCTGTAGGGGAAAAAACCAAAGTCAGAAGGGAAAGTCTGAGATGGTGTACTTTGCCCTTAGGATACATTTTGCCTACCCAGATGTTTTTTCCTTAGAATGAGCAGTTTATTTAATGTCCTGGGATACCAGGAGTGGATGTGCTGCTCTCTGCCTCACTGTGCTACCTTCACATCTTTTATTAGCTCTTTGTTCAGGGCTCTGTTCAAAGCCATGACCCAAAGAACAGGTTCTTTGAGGACATGAGCCACGGGGAGTGACATTCAGCTTACTTCCTCTGGGGGAACCATTCACAGGATGCGAACGCAGTGAGGCTTTCAAGCGTCCACGTGAAGAGGTGCACATTTCCTCAGCCTTGCTTCCAGCCACAGGAGCTCAGCACAAGGGCGCAAGGTCACTCTCCACGGAGAATGTGCTCACCTTTGGCGGACTGGTGTCAGGTCTTCTGTGGCCTGCATGTTGTGAGATATCCGGAGCTACAGCAGATTTTATAGAAACACTTCATGGGTCAAGACACAAACAAACGAAAACCCATGGAATGTATTTATGGAATATATTCATGTCAGTGAGCAACATTCTTAGATCTTTCTGTGATTGTAAAGTGATGTAAGACTTTATTTAGATTGAGATAAACAGATCAGAAGCCACCAAGGTTGGAGTTTTTGAGCTTGGGCGCCAAGGAAGTATATTTTGCTACACTGTAAACTTCTCAAAACTCCTTTATTTCTGAAGGTAAATTCAGATCAAATTGCTAACACTATATGGATGGTGGGGGCGGTAGTGTGAGAACTGGGCTGTGACTTCGGTGAAGTCAAGGGCTCTCAGTTTTCAGAAGTTAGCCTGGGGCACTGACGGGATCGAGGGAAAGAGGAAGGGAAAGACAGCAGAGAAGACAGAGTGGGAGAAGAGAACAGAGAAAGAGGACTGTCAGACAAAAGCTGGGAAAGGGGAGGTGAATGCAGAGAAAGGTGGAGCAGCGAGGAGAGAGGACTAGGAGAGGCCCTGGGAGGTGAGCTGACATTTGCTTGGCATTCATCGTATGTCAGGCAGTGTACTCTCACATAAATTCACTGAACTGCACAAACAGTTTGCAAATTAGACGCAAATTAATCCTCAAGTTTTAGATGAAGAAATGGAGGCTCAGAAGAGTTCAGTAACCTTTCTGAGATCACAGAGCAAGGAAAAATGGCTGGAAGCAAACACTCCTTTGTGTCCCTTCAAAACTCTGTGTCTCCAAATCATATGTACTTGAAGCATTTTTGCCTTTGCATAAAGTGAAAGAGAAAGGCAGGAGAGATTTGGGGGCAGCTTTTATGGCAGCCTGTGCGGGTGCTGAGGCTCTAGTTTCAATGACTGGTGAGCGGACTCTGGAGCATTAGGGATTTTTGTTGTAAAATCAGTGGCTTAAAAGGTGACCTTTGGAAATAGATATACGCGAGAAGCAGCATTGGCAAGAACTGTTCCAGTGGGCTGGCTTCCTTCTCACTGAGCCATAATTGTGACATTAGCATTTCCACCCCATCCACAATAGTTATTATCCTCAAACTACGTTGCTATCTTGTTTCACATCCACATATGATTCTTGTCTGTCTAGGATCAACTGACCAGTTTATCCCACTTCAAAGGGAATCTTCACTTTTTTTTTTCCTTCCCCCAAGCCCAAATGAAACAAGGAGACAAAGACCCACAGCAATCCTAGAGGTACTTGTGTGGTATGTATGGCACTTACTGGGCATTTACAGTTTGAGCTGAAGTAACAATGCGTGCTCTCAGCTCTCTCAAAGAAATGTGATCAGACTTCCTTAAAAACAAAAAACTTTTGTATGTTAGGAACTGTGCTGAAATAGCACTGCAAAAACTTGTCTTTTAAGTGGATTTTATTCTAACAGAATCAACTTTTCACTACCTGGAGAAATGATTATATGCTCAGTACAATGTTTCTGGAGTTTGTTTTTGGGAACCTCTAGTATTAGCACAGCTAAGGGGTCAGAGACCTGAATTTCCTTCTTACTAAGCTCCCCAGAAATATACTATTAGAAAGAATTTTGAGAATTACTAGTTTGGGGGCTAATCAAGACTCTCAATTATATAATTACACAGTCAGAACTGTCTTTAATAGAATTCAGGTGCTATTCTACTGAGTATGAATTAGCCAGAACCCAAAATTGTACTTCTGACTATGCTAGACTAGCACATATCAATTTTCAGTATATGTAAGTCAACCAGGGAGTTCACTAATGCTAGATTTCCAGGCCTGACCCAAAAGGCCTGGGTTGAAGCCAGATTTTCTGCATTTTAAATATATGCCATGTGATTCTAATGTAGACATTCTGCTAACCTCACACCTAAGGCAGAGCCCTTCTGAAAAATACTTACTATGAAGTCCCACGGTCTCTCAGAATGTACTTTGCTATTGAAGATAAAGAATAAACTATAAGCAGTTCTAATTGTCAGAAAATTCTTATGTTGAGTGACTATAGAGTCTCATACAATCTACTGCCTGTTTTTGAAGTAGAATTACATAGAAGACTTCAATTCCCTATATTACTTTTCAATAAAATACATTTCATGAAAATAAGTGTCTTTGTCCCCTGTGGAAACTTGTTTTGTTCCTTCAGTGAAGAATAGGTAGGTGAGGAAAATGTAAGAATCCAAAAATGCATCCCTAGTGAGAAGACAAGAACCTCTGCTATTTGAATAGCAATAATGTTTAGAAAACCCAACACTAGGAAAGCTTCAAAGAATAATATCACAACATGCATAAGCTAAATAAAACTGTCCTTCTGAGCTGCCTCGGACATGGCAGAGTTCTGTTTGTCAAAGGGGTGACAAAGGAAAGGGCGGAGAATAAGTGATGTAGGGGTCATGCAGATGAGGCCAGTGCCGTCCTGTGAGAAACTGGTGTGAACTCTGCCTTCTCCCAGGAGCCCACTCATTCTTTTCCAGCGGATATTCCACGCTGTTTTGGGAGCTGGTTCTTAAGCCTGCTGAGTCAGCTGTTGGGAGTAAAGACAGGGAAAGTAACAGAATGGAAATATGTGGGGGTGTCTCCAGCCCTTTGACTGGGACTTCCTCAGTCCCTCAGAACTGAATTAATTCATCCATTTTGTTTTGCCAACTTAAAGAGCATAAAACAAATATTGTATTCCTTGATTTTGAAATAAATTATTTACCAGTAAAGCTTCAAAAAGCAAAAAGGATGGATTTGATAGTAGGGGTACCCAGATTTGTCCTTGGGGCATTATATCTACCAGGCATCAATACTCGTGAGCTTTTTTTGTATGGTACTTAAAATTATTACATACCTAATTATTGCTTAAATAATTACATAGCTAAAATTATTATATAGGACAAAGAGAAAGAGGAGGTATAAATGAATATATAAAATCCGCAATGCTGCATTTGCCTAATTTTTAGCGTAGAGACAGTCTGAACTTTGGAGGTTGGGAAGCAGAGGGCAATTAATCTTGAGCGAGGCGCCTCACAAGCTTGTACTGTGTTCATTCTTCTAAGAAAAGATTTCTTTCTGCTGCTCTAGCTAGGTTTAGGTTATATGATTCAGAATATCTGAACTTTTGGTTTGTTTAGATGTTTGTGGTGATACAATCCTCAGATTGTTTATTTTTTTGTGGCAAGAAATAAAAATAGGAGGACTCCAGGATGTGTACTCAACATGTCTTCTAGGAAAATCTGGATGTTCAGGCTCTATATGTTCCTCAGATTAAATACAGTATAAGTGAAATCAGTGCCAAATGTGGCATCTGAATTTGCACATTGACTGGTGTGAGATGTAGGGAGTATTCTCAATTCTAGACTGTATTGGCACCCTAATTATGTGATCTGTGGGACATTTTCCTTTCCCCTACCAAGTAGGGATGCCAACAACTGCTCTGCATAACTTAGTCTGTTGGGAGTTTAAAAGGAAAAAGTTCAAGTGCTGACCCAAGGCAAGTGGGTATCATTCCCAGCTGTCACCACTCAAGAGTCATGGCTCCATTAGGGCATGTGGATTGTCTAAGCCTCTTTTCAAAGAAAGGCACCGAGAAAGTACACATTCAGGGTTTTCTTCCTCGCTTTGAGCCCTAAGTAGCTCAACTTAGACTGCGATCTCACGGTCCACAGTTTTAGGTTCTTGAAGCACAAAGTACAATTCCTGGAGAAGACACACACCTGCTAGCATGGCAGGAGCTGCCTGAATTTAGGTCATGGATGTGGGTCAGCTGATTGATGGAGCCCTCTCTACCGCCATACCAGAAGCTCATGTTGTTGACACTCAGTCCAAGTTTTTATTTCATTAATAAAATATGACCTCACTTTTCTTTTGTGATCCAGAAGTGTGAGGATACATTTGTTGTAAACTGCATGCAGATAATAAAAGAGAAATTCCTCTTGAAACTACATCCTCTTAATAATAAATAATTTTTTATCTACTATACATAACAGTAGTGCATTTCTTGTTAAAAGAGCAAGCTTCCTTTTTTTTACCAAAATGAAAAGAAAACATTCATTTCTTTATAAATATTTTAAATAGTTTAAATACATCTTTCATACCAATGATATAAAAATAGCTTCTTTTTTGATAAATAAAGATGTTTTCATTTACATGGCAAATAACGTGCGAATAGCTAACCCTTGGCCACCAGCTCTATTTGACTGATTGTCGAGGAGAGGACATGCAGTGATAATTGTCCCTTTGCCTTCACAAAAAGAAAAACAGATCAGCAGGAGCTGTGCACTCCCAAGGCCAACGGTGCTATGGATATTGTTCAAGAATGACAAACAGGCACTCAAGAGAAACCTTTGATGCACATCACAAAAGCCACCCAGGACAAAACTAATCCACCAAATCTTTGTCTTGGACTTCTAGCTGCTCAGAATCTCCAGGTCCCTGGACTTTTACCAAAGTCTGTCAGACAGACCAGTAACTTAATACCTGTACAGAAAAATGTCTATATTATGCTCTAAGATCTAGAAATTGTTTGCTATAGTATGAAGGTGGCTCTGCCTTTCCCTGGTTCCTGACACTTTCCTGTAGGATTGTCATCTTTGCCCAGTCTTCATGTCCACCAGAGGCAAAAAAGGCAAACTAAAGCTGTCATGCATTTGAGGGTCTGAAACCGGCAGCTGCATCCTATGTGTTGATATCATACATTTATGGCTTTGTTGTCTTTCACTTCTGCTGTGCTTGTGATAACTTCCAGGGGAAAGTTCTCCAAGGGTTTGGTAGAGACAGATGCTGTTCCTTCTTGGTCCCAAGAACCTGGCAAGTTTTCCAGACTGAAGGAACTCACAGGTCCCTGACTGAAGCTGCCCTCCTCTGATCTGCTTGGGAGAACCAGGTGCAAAGATGTTTCTGAGGAGGAGCAGACAGAGGATGACAGTGTCGCTGAAATAGATTGCAAAGGTGTCAGTGTAGTGTCTGAATGTGGAGAGATACACCTTAAAAATTGTAGATGACCTTCTTGGACGACCTGGTAGTGGGCAGGTGAATAATCCAGGTTTGGAGAATGACAAAGGTCACTGTCTACAGGATTTTGCTCATGAACTCCAGTTTGTTGGGGGCTGCTCCCCACAGAGGACGGATTCACACTCCAAATGTCGGAAGTGACATTACTGCGACAAAGCTGTGCTTGGTTGTGAGCAGCCACACCTGTTTGCAAGTGCAAGTAAGGTTGTGTGCTCCAGCTCATCCTGGTCTGTAAGCTCTCCCTGGAGGGACACATAGAGGTGGCATGCAAAGAGCAAAGCTGAGATGGCTGCTGAGGTGACAGAACATTTTCCAGAAGTTGCATCACACTCCTCATGTCTTTACCTAACTGGGACACCTCCTGAGTCAATGTGGTTACCTGTATAAAAATAAAGAAAAAGGTGTCAGTTAACAGTACATAGTGTGACCAAGTTTCAGAGTACTGCAGCATGCAAGTGAGATTTCTTAAGAAGTAGGTCTGAAAGGTTGCTCAGGCTCCAAATCCAATCAAACCCAAGTGGTGAATGAGTAGGCTGGGCATCTAGGTAAACATTACCCTCATCTAAAGCTATTCTCATTCTGAAGGCAGTTGAAGAGACATAGTCTGGGGCTTTTAGTCAGTGATTCTGGGGTTCTTAAAAAAAACTAGAGATATGGATCCATTGGTCTTTAAACACTGGTGGTATGTTTTGCTTACTTGGATTGAGTGAACAGCAGAATGGTGCACAAAAGTTACCAGACATTTTAAACCACATGGAGGAGCAGAGACTGTATAAAAGCCCTCGGTGCACTGAGAACCTGCTTGGCTTGGATACCAAACTGTTGCAGTTTTCTAGCTGCAAGTCACACTATAATAGGGACAGAGGCAGAGGCTCTTTTGGTGGTGCTAAGTAAGGGTGGCAAGTGAGACTCACACAGGATCTGCTGAGGAAAGAGTTCTTGTCAAATGGAATGCTGCAAAATGAGAGTAAAGGTGAAAAAAATAACACCTGCAGAGCGAGCAGATAAGACTGGGAACCTGGGAGTCCCAGAATCCATCCATGAACTGAGGACCTCATGAAATTATAACCTAAAATGTGTAATATGTGCCTTGTTCAGCTTGCTAGGTGATGAAACATTAAGTGTTTATCAAAGGAGACATGGTCTCTAAATATGTAAATACACTAAAGAGTCTTCATTTCTTAATTTTCTACTTAAACTAGCAACAATTTCACTATAGGAGTTATTTGTCTAGCAGTAGCATCATTTTTTTTTAATGCTCAGAGACTATTGGAAAATTAAATTTGACTCAAAGTTTTGTTTTTTTTTAAAGTGTTTGTTTTCCTCAAAGCAAAGAAGAGTTACATTACAGAAAGCAGGACGCACATATATTTTCTATTTTTTTTATTAGATTCATTACACTAACACAATATTGTAATATTTTGCCTTCATTGCTGCAGCACTTTGTGTTTTATAAGACTGGCTTATGACTTGCTTTTCCTCACATGAATTGCAAAACTCCGATAGAAGTGGCTGGATGCCTCAGCTGAGGGCCATCAGGACAAAAGAAAGGGCAACTTAAATTTCAGTGGTGTCAAAACCAAGACTGTTGTTTTCTATAAATTTTCTTCAACACTGAAGTACACATTCCTAGTTACCCAGCAACTTAATTTAGTTCAGTCCACTTCCTACGAGAGCATTCTGAAACTGATCCTTCCTGGAAGCCCACGGGGGGTAGAACTTGCTCAAAATCAGCCATTTAAAAAGTCCAGAAGGAGGTTTTCCCTTGGTTTAGACAATCAACTTGGAACACCTGCCCTGAAATTGCCAGGCCAAAACTATCTCTGCCCTGCTGCTGGCATGGAACTTGAGGGATCTGACCAAATACTTTTCCAGACTTTCCATTAGATCTAAATTTCTAGAGCGAAGAAATAGCTCTGAGCCTCACTCGTAAGAAGTGAAACAGTGAATTTGAGGAAGAGTCAGCATGCTTTCAAATTTTCATTACAGGATGTGAAAAGCACAAAGGTCAAAGCTGCCTGCAACATTAATTCTTCATCAAATAACTAAATAGTGTCATCTTCAAAAATAATAGAAGACTGATTGAAAAAACACAGTCAATTCTTTTCATAGCAAATTATATGTATAACTAAAAAAAAGTTTGCCATTGGTTATAAATAAATTATTTTTGATGAACTGGTTTTCCAAGCTTCTAAAATGACCAGAGTCTAAAATGGCCGCCCTCTTTTTTAAAAAAATTTTATTTAAAAAGGAAAAAAGCAAAACAGAAAAAGGGGTAGAAACAATACAGAACTTCAGAAAAAAAAAACAGTAAGAAATCACTAGTTGATAAATTACATATTGTCTTCTTAGACATAGTTGTTCAAGTTACAAAGTTAAAGCATATAGAGTGGACGTCTAAACAGTGAGGCTGCAAAGAAGTTCAATGATCCAATAACAACTTAGCAACATGGTTATCAATCCTACACACTTAAACATACATGCAGTTATATCCTTTAGAGCACTTTCTGTTCCTCCTTTTACTTTAAAAAAATTTTTTTTATTTAAAGAGAAACAAAAGCATTTATAGGGTAGAGAGAATATAGAATTTCAAAAAAAAAGATAAACAAGAAATCACTAGTTGATAAATTACATATTGTCCTCTTAGAAATAATTGTTCAAGTTACAAAATTAAAGCATACAAAGTAGGTATTCAAACAGTGAGAGTGTAAACAGCTATGCATGAATGAATATATGTATTTCTATCCTTTCTGTATTAGAGAAAAAAATCAAACATAGCAAGACAAAACAAAACAAATTCCTATAAAAACATGAAATCAAAAGTCATATAAAACCACAGTACAAGGTGATCTACAATGATTACTTCAATAGAATTGTCTATATCATCAGGCATAATTGAATATAGCAGTATAATTGAATATAGCAGTACATAACACTATTAGTAAAAATAAAACATTGTAGACAGTATAAAACTTCAAAGGCAGGTAATAATCAAACCATAGTGAATATTCTAGTGAATCTAGTCATCTTAAGTGCAGTTGCCTATACTCTCAGACTTGATACTATCAATCATAACAGCTTTGAATAAAATCTATCAATACAAAAGAGTGATCTAACAGACTGGATTTGATTATGATCAGTCATGGTAAAACAGTGTAGGTTAGATAGAGCTTTAGATTAAGTTAATAGGAAATTAAGGATGATTACCATACTATATCCTGTTATTTTCGGGACTACTGTCTGTGTCCTCAAATCTAGTACAGGTAGAATGACTGGAAAAGAATATAATACATCTAAGCAGAGTAGTGTGAGTAATGTGGGTTTTTAAATCTTGGTGCACTGTTAACAATATAGTGTATCAAGGCCATCTGTGTTAGAGATTCTAGTTATCCTTCTCTGCCTCATTTCTGCTATGCTATTTTTCTGCCTGTTTGTCTAGTTTTCTCCTTCATTCTACTGCCTGCCCCACTCATTGAGATCTTTCTGTCACTGTTCCTAAAATCCTGGTATTTTTTTTCTCTCTCTCTAGAATGTCCTTCAGTATTCTCTGTAGGGTTGGATTGGTGGTCACAAACTCCCCCAGTTCCTCTTTGTCATGGAAGCATCTTGTTTCTCCATTAATTTCTAGTGACAGTTTTTCAGGATACATCAATCTGGACTGGAAGTTATTTTCTTTCAGGGCTTGGAATACATCCCTCCAAGCTCTTCTTGTTCTGATGGTCTGTGTCGAGAAGTCAGCTGTGATTCTGATGGGCTTATCTTTATAGGTAATCTGTTTCTTTTCTCTGATGGCTTTTAATATTCTGTTTTTATATTGAATTTCTTGTGTCTTGATTATTATATGTCTGGGTGTAGATTTTTTTGGTTGTAGGTGGCTGAAGTTAGGTATGCCTCATGTAAGCAAATGTCATTTTCTTTTCCCATGCTTGGGAAGTTTTCCTTAATTATTTCCGTGAATAGCTTTTGTAATTTGCCTGTATGTATTCCTTCTTCTTCATTCACATTTCTTATTCTTAAATTGTAGATTCTCTTGTCATCTTCTAGCCTTTGTATTATTACTGCCTGTTTCCTTGTTATTTTTAAGAGATCTTTCCTTTCATAATCACACATTGCAAAATTGTCTTCAAGTTTTGATAGTCTATCCTTAGTTTCGTTTAAGACATTTTTCCAGCTTTCAATGGAGTTTTAAATTTCCTCGTAGTCTCTTTGAATCTGCTTCATGTATTCTATATTTTCTTTATATTCTTTATCGAATGTTTCTCTCCTTTTTTTGTGTTCCTCCCTTATTCTGTCTGTATCATCCTGAGAGATGCTTCCTGAGAGCATTTCTTTTATTACTCTACTCATATCTTGCTTTACCTGATTTAATATTTCAGTTTTGAGCTCATCTACAAGGTCCAAAAGATATCTCTTAATGTCTATTGAAGCCATGTCTGATGTGCATTTGCCGCACTCAGTCTCCCTTGTTTTTCCCTGTCCTGGATCAGGTCTGTCAGGGTTCTGGGCTGGGGACCTCCTCCTGCCTCTCTCTCCTGTCATGTTCCTGGCTTCCTCCACACAGGTTACAGTGCAGGTGTTGGCCGCCCTCTTGACATCTAACTTTTACTGAACTCTTGTCACACGTAAAATCGGGAACTTGGAATAGGAATCTAGGGTCTTGACGGACTCCAGAGATGTAAACAAGCATTAAAGTCTTCAGAAAGCAAATCACTGTGCTAGAGTGAACTGAAAGGAGCAGAGAACTCAGAAACAGCTTTCTTTAGCTCAAGCAGACTGTAATGATCAATTTTTGTTAGGAAGATTTCCTTCATGGTGACCCTGGGGACACACCCCTGCATCTTATTAAAGACACATCAGGGAATTAATCCCTATAAGGATAGAGATGTCTCCCTTAACAAGGACAAAGCCAGCTGTCACAAAGTGAGAATCTCCTGAAGGTGGAGACCACGTTGACAGGAGAGGTGACAGCCACTGCTGCAGAAAATGCAGTTTTACAGCACTCTGCTTCCTGCTGGGCTCCCTACAGAATTCATTCTAAAACAGGAAAGTTGTTATTGTTAATCAAATGTAAAAAACAAAGAATCTACTTTTGGAGGGTTGAGGTTCAAGCCACAGATTTAGGTAAGAAGACTTGCAATTGCAATAAAAAGTTGTTGGGACTACTTGTGAACAAGCTTCTGTCCATGCAGGAGATTTGTCTTCTAAATACAACTTAAAACTAGAGCACTGCAAAGAGATAGAGAAACAAAAGCAAACTAAATCATTCTGATCAAAGGAACCAAATTTTTCCTAGGTACTTCAACAGCAGCCTAAAATCGTTAAATGTTTCTGCCATTCAAATTAGAAACACAATCTCTTTTTGATAAGGTATTAAAAAGTCTTTCCAGGCAGGGCATATACATCTCAAAGGCATACTGCCTACCTGGCAAGTGCAAGGTCCTTAGTTTGATTACTAGTACCTTGCTCTCAAAAATGTCTTTCAGAAGCCCCATCTCCTGTCTTAAATCCCACATCTTGCATTTTCCCCCCACATCTTGCATTTTCCCCTTTTCTCAGACTGGATAGAGTTTATCTTTAGTACCCAGAGTTGTTCTTCTCTACTTCTTTCTGCTTTTTGCTTTCCTGTTCTCCCTTCAAGCTTCTGATTCTTGATTTTTCTCTGCAGAGCTTTTCTCTCACTCTGATATTCACATAATAATTTTAGATCTTATCTTGCATCATACATGAGTGTCTCTTATGGTTTATGTCAGATGGTCCCCCCAAGTCTCATGCAACCATAGAGTGGCTAAATTTGGCTTCTGTGATTGGTTCATTGTCTGGCACTGGGATTGATGGTGTGAGTGCCACACCCACCCGGGGTGGAGCCAGCATAGTGTAATGGCAGGAAGAAGGCGTGTGTTTCTCTCCTTTGTTGTTCGTGCTTGCTGTTTGCATATGCCATAACTGCTGCCCCTCAACCATGTCATTTTGCCCTGCAGCCAACTGAGTATGGACTGAAACTTCCAACCTGTAAGAAATAAACCGTCCCTTCCCTAAATTTGGGTGTCAGGTATTTTGTCTCAAAAACAATATAACTAAGACAGTGTCTATTCTTTAACTAGGTAATGAGTTCCTTTTTAGATAGAAATTTATTTATGTCAATATTTTCTGGATTCAGAACAATGCCTAGAACATACATACAATCTGTATTTTATGGGTAAAAATGAATATAATTTCTGAATTTTTGAAATTATTTTTTGGTTTTCATTTCACTTTCAATTTTGTTATTTTATTTTACAATTTTGATATAAAATCCTGCTACAAACCTGTGTTGAAAAATCTCTATCCCTTTTTATTCTAAGTATATACATTAAAATTACAACCTGTTTACATTTTTGTATATAAATTTTCTAATCCCAAAGTTTATAAGAAAAGGCAACAATTCCACTGTTAGGAATCCTTTTTCTGTTGTAGTTTTAGCTCCATATGTATCTCTATTGGCCAAGTCTTCTGCTAGACTTCACTTGTCTTACTACTTTGTCAAATAATCCAATGTAAACTTGACTTCAATGCATAGTTTGAATTTTCTGAGAAGTTCCTCCATTTTCTGATTCCTAGATATTATGTTTACCTTATGAATGTCAAGTTACAAGTTCAGTTAAGTTATTAAAAGCTATTTATCAACTGAAGCTTAGCAAACTTTTTGTATTCCTGGGTGGTTCCCTGGTGGATGGCTATTTTTGATGTGGCTCCTGATTCTTTCTACTTAAAGAGATTGTGAATAAATAAATTTAATACACATTCTTCACTTACATGTGTACTCTTATGCTTTCTTTGTACGTTTTTCTTTCTCCCTTTTATCCTTCCTTCTCTTCCTCTTTATTCTTCTGTGAATATGAATCTATCAGTATGAAATTTAAAACTGTTGGCTAAACCAGTTCACCATTACCATCTGCACAGACAATTGTTCACATCCAAGACTCCCCTAGCTCTTCCAAAGTCCCAACTGTTGGAAAGAAAGTGATAAAAACACCATCTGTGCTTCAAACTAGTTCATGTTTTTATCCAAAACTTTTGGAATATCTAAAGATTCTTCCCTTCTCTGTTCTCCCAGAATCACGCAGGATCCACACAAATCACCAGGTACTGAGCAGACATGTGGACCATGCCTTTGTTTCTGTTGAGCATCACTTTTTGTCAAGAACATGGACACCTTTGTGATAACAGACTTCATCACTGGCCATGATAATCCAAGGCTGACCTTTCCATAGACTCAAAAAAGGAAGTACTAACTAACATGACTTTTGCTTCTGCCATATCGAGGATTCATCAAATATCCTGTGGGCTTCAAAATAGTCTTTGTTGCCTTACATTTACAAAGGATCTGATTGGCTCTTCCTATGTTTAATTAGTTCCATTGACACAATGTTACTTCTTACACTACTTAAATCATATTTCTTCAAGGACTTTGTTGTGAAGATTAAATAATATAATGGATGTCAACCCTAGTCCACATATAACTAGTATATATGTTTGAATGCCAGGAGGCTGGATTTGATAATGCAAAACAGGCTCTAAGCTCAGTTGAGAATACATTTTAAAGAATACTGATCCAAGAGACATTTTGCCCCCAAGAAAATTTTAAAAACCACAGTTATCTCTATAATTATGCTTCAGCATTGAAAAATAAGTCTTTTTAAAAAACACTTTTAATAATAAATATCAGAAGAGTCTTTACTTTTTGGTACTGTCTTGCATGGATTTTTTTTTTCTTTTGAAGTAGTAAAAAGTAACGGCAACATGTGAAGCCACTGAAAGTAAGTGCTTAAGATCTTGGGTTCCAGTCTAATGTTTTAGTAATTATGGTCAAGTAGATTGAAAATTTTCTATAAACAATGTGTGAGACACAATATAAGGATGTGCAATGTGGTGTTGATCTGAGTTGAGAAAGGAGCAATGTAGGGCTAAAGGTTGGGATAAGCAGGTTAAGCAAGTTTTTAGTGGTCTTCATAATAGCTCACGCCCCTGCAAAATCCTGCCACAGAGAAAGTACAATAAATCTTTGTTGACATATGAACACTTCAATAAATAGTAAACTATATAGTGAATTTCCTAGTACAACTGAATTTAAATAACTTATTTTCACCAATCTCTTTTAAATGTCATGATACAATACATGTCACTATACCTCTAGCAGATAAAAATGTTCCATATGATTTCAGTGTTTCCTAGAAATACACATCACTTAGAAATCATTTTAAGACATTGTTTGATTATGTGGTCTAAGATATTCATGATTTGGTGATTTGTTTTCAAGACAATACCATGTATTGTCAGCTTTTCATTTGTATTGGGTTTTGGTACAACCACTGATATTTTATGATGTCTTTAGATTCTATGTTAGAAGTATGAATTTCTAATGAAGGCAAGGATGAAATATATCTTTTAAAATGATTTTCCTTTCACATAAAAATAGCTTTCCTTCATCTTAATAAGTTTTCTTTTTTCCAATCTTGGCTATTAGTATGGTTTTATTCATGGGCTTTGAGTATATCTGGAACTTTAGTTGGTAGGCAAAGAAAAAAAATGTGATTTCCTTTTTTGTGCATTCATTGAGCAGATGGGGAATGCATCTGTTGACATAATCTTAGCTTGGAGAGATCTAGACCTGTCACTCAATTTTTTCCAAATGTGTACACATTTTCCTACCAGACACAATTTTCCTAAATTTATGGGTACTAATTACACCAATCATCTTCACCTGCCACCAACACATATCCATATTTACAAGCTTTGATTCAGGTAATTAAACCATCTTTCATTTAATCCTTTGTTATGTTTTATATTTATCATGATATTCAGACAAGTTCAATCAAATTCCGTAAGTAGGCAAAATAAAAGAGATGATTGGCATAATTTTATCCTTGCGTGGTTTGCTGCACAAAGCAGTAAAAATCAAGGGCAAGCCTTTATCTAATGGTTAAATAATAACCATACTTTGCACTTGCATACATTTTGTCCAAGTGAGGATCTCAGTTGCATAACTAACAGAAGTTGTAAATCTTTGTCTACAGCTGGAGATACTAGAACGCTGGGGGGGTGAAGTGGCTCATCCTGGGTCACACAGGAACAGTACTCAGCGTTTTACTTTTGCAGGTATAGCTGCTGTCTGTTAAATTACAGTAACAGAAGAATTCTAAGTCTAGTATACAAAATGACCAACTGTAGTCTTCAAGGCAACTACTTCATTGGCTTCTTGAATTTCCGCAAGCTCAGGCTTTGCTCATAGCTTTGTTACTTCAACTGCACTGTGGCAACCCATCATTTATCAATTTGTTGCTTTCCACATCTGCTTTTCTGGTTTCTAGTATCTAAGTTGCTGCCTGCCTAAAAGATCTTCACTACCATGAGTAAACTCAAACAAGTCCATCTACTCACAGAATATAACCTGTAAATAACAGTGCCCATACACTTTAATATACATAGAAAATGCCAGGGGTCTTGAGGAAGTGTATATTCAGACTCAGTAGATCTGGGCAGAGCCTGAGATCCTGTCTTTACCACAGCCTCTGGTTAATGCCGATATTGCTGGTCTGATCTGTGTAGCACTCATAGCATCAGTTCCTAGCCTTCTTTCCTGATTTTTCAATTACTTCTAAATTGACAGAAATCACATCTATTTATGGTATATAAGATGACATTTTGATATACGTGTTTCTTATGGCATGACAATTTCAAACAAATTAATATATTAATTATCTCGCATCATGGTTTTGGTGAGAAAATTACTGTCTTAGCAATTTTTAGTAAGAAATGCATTGTTATTAATTATTGGCACCATGTTATACAACACATCTCCTGCATTTATTTCACCTGTGTAACTAAAATTTTTTATCCTTTGACCAGCATCTCCCCAACCCTGATTCAGAGTTGGTTAACTCTTCCTGTGCTGACTGATCATTCACTTAGAGTTTAATGCTCAATGTAACCTGCCTTTTTAAAATTCCTTTGGCAATTCATGGATGGTACTGAGTTTTGGTTGCCTTCCACGTTGTGATGTTAGCAAGAAGTGGTCAATAATCCCTGTACCTGTTAATTTGGGAAGTGTTGTTAATTGATGGAATTGCAATTCTAGTTCTATTTAATTTTATAACTTTAGCTGAAACAATTTTATTTATTTATTTATCTATTTATTTATTGTCTTTTTGAGACAGGGTCTCGCTATGCAGTTCAGACTGGGCTTGAGCTCACTTTGTAACCCAGGCTGGTCTGAAACTTGCAATAAGTCTCCTGCCTCAGCCTCCTGAGTGCTGGAATTACAGGCATGCACCACCATGCCCAGTTTATAATAATTTTTGAAAGAAATTTTTTCCTCTTAAGTAGTCTGATTTCTCAGTTAATATAAGAAAGGAAAGAAAATGCTTGGTTTTTTTCTTTCATAAAAATCAATTTTAAATAAAATAGTTTTCCTCTCATCCTCTGAAGTTGATCAATTCTTTTCTTTTCTTCTTCTTCTTCTTTTTTTTTTTTTTTTGTACAAGGTATTAAACTCCGGACCTCACACTTGCCATGCAGGCACTTGTGCCACTGAGCTATCTCCCTGGTCTCCCATTGTTTTTTTCTAAAAATATATTATGAAAACTCATGAATGTAAATGTAGTTTTTTATTAATTACATTTATTGGTACATTATACGTATACATAATGAACATATTCATATAGGGAATTTGTACCTGCACATAATATAACCTGATTCTTTTTTTCCCCCATTCTCATACACTCCCATCAACCCCTCCTTCCCTCCTTATTTAAAAAAAGCTTTGGATAAAGAAAATGTAGGTTTTTTTAATAGTCTGCCACCAAGGATAAGCTTGTGACATTTCTAATTAAACGGATGCATCTTGAGACCATTCTCCTGAGTGAAATAAATCACACACACACACATACATGCTACTGGGCTGGGGATTTAGCTCAGCAGCATAAGTTCCTGCCTTGCAAGTGCATGGTCGTGAGTTCAATCCCTGGTATTGATTAAAAAAAAAAAAAGTAAACACACATACATGCTGCATTGTTGCTCTGGTGTGAGAAACTGAAAATGTAAATAAGGACCAAAATGTATAATAGATACTGGGAAATAAGAAGAAAATGTTCAAATGGGAAAGGGAACAGGGAGAGGGAAGAAGGAAAGGAAGGAAGGGAAAGGAAAAAAAATTGAGGCAAAAAGAAGGAAAAAGTGGAAACATTTTATTTTTTATTCTTACTTCAAAATTATCCTACCTTTGGCCAATGAGAGACTTTGTAACAGTTTGATAATTGATGGTCAACTTTGTTGTTATAAAATATTTAGTTTACATTTTCATTTTTTAAGGACATCTTACATATTTTATCTTATATGTTATGATTCCTTCATTTTCTTAGAAAATGGGCTGCCTCAAAGTCTAATGATAGTCTAGTTTTTTCCCTTGTTAATTCTGTGAGAGAACTTTCTTAAGTAAATGTCGAAAGAATTTTTTCTTTTACTTTAAAGTCTAATGATTCCACTATACTGATACTTACCATGTAGTTTTGAATTTTTATTTTTAATTAGCTGAATTATTAAACTATCATTTTTACTGTTTATTTGGCATTCTTTTTCAGAGCTCTATTTTTTCTGTTAGATCTTTATTTTTTATTTCTCTTACTTTTTTCTCAAATTCCTTTTCATTTTAAATTTTTCTTATCTTTTTTCTTAAATATTTCCTTGAACTCAATCAACTCATGAAATAAGAAAGAGAAACTGTTAAAAACATAAAAATTATTTCTTTATGGTATCTAAAACACAGCAACGTATTTGTATTTGTTAAACATGGTGATAATGACTTGAACATCTTTTATAATGATTTTTATGTGTTTAAAATCATTTGAAGCTAAAACTAAGTTTATTATTGACACTAGATTCTTGTTTTTAAAGATATATCTATATAGTTTTACCTTGCAAAAAAGGACTTTAAAATATTTTCCCTTAAAAAAACTACCTAATTGTCATGAATTATACCCCCTTTATCTCTGGTTATTGTAAACCTCAGTGATCAATTTTTAATTACTATAAATTCTCACAAAAACACACAAAGGGTAGGTGATAGGTTTCTTATATGAATTAAAGTAGTAATTCCTCTTTTATTTCCAGAGCAACTGAGTTAGGAACACCTTTGTGAAAATAACTGATCGTTCAAGGTCTAGGAGGAAGTTACTAGAGTGTCATGGGATTTGAAACGTTTCAAGACTCTAGTAAAAGTTCTTTTTCAAGCACTGGCAAACCTCAAGTTTTTTTTTTTTTTTTTAATCGGTACCAGGGATTGAACTTACAACCGCATGCTTGCAAGGCAGGCACTTATGCCGCTGAGCTAAATCCCCAGATCAAACCTCAAGTTTTTTGATGATGGGATCTTAGGAGAAAAAATAAAAATCCCTAATGAACTCTTTGGAAATACCATTCATATTGGAAAGGAAGAAGGTAAGCTGTCTATTTTTAGATTCTATGATCTTATCTAGAAAAATCCTATGGGCAGAATTATTCTCAATGGGGAAAAACTGAAAAGATTTCTTCTGAAATCAATATCAGACAAGGATGTCCACTTTTACTATGCCTACTGAACATACTTGAATCACTTTAATAATTGAAATTTTAGCCACAGCAATTATGCAGAAAAAGAAATAAAAGAGATACAATTAGGAAAGAAAGAACTCAAGTTGTCTTACCTACAGAAAATAGTCTTTGCTTGGAAGATCTTTAAAGCAGACTGCACCAAAAGACATTTAGAGCTCATAAACATATTCAGCAAAGCAGCAAGATAAAAAAATCAACATTAAAAGCCAGTAACTTTTCTATACACCAGCAATGCACTGAGAATAAAATCATTTACAATAGTTTGAAAAATAAAATACCTAGAGATCAGCCTGACCAATGATAAGAAAGACCTCTACAGTACAATTTAAAGAACATTAAAAAAATTAAAGACACTAGAAGATTGAAAGATCTCCATGTTCATGGATTGGCAGACTTAATAATTGTTTAAATGACCATATTACTGAAAGTGATCCAGTGATTCATACAATCCCCATAAAAATTCCAACATCTTTCTTCACAGGACTAACAAAAACAATCCCAAAATTCACATGTCAACACAAAATACCCAGAATAGCCAAAGCAATCATAAGCAAGAAAAGCAAGGCTGGAGGCATCACAGTACTTGATTTTGCATAAAACAAACAAACAAAAAGCCCTAGCATGATACTGGCACAAAAATGAACACGCAGACTAGTGGAATAGAACAAAAGACATATAAACAAATTTACACAACCACAACATCTATTTTTTACAAAAAGACCAGAAACATACATTGGAGAAAAGGCCTCTTTAGTAAATGGGACCATGAAAACCAAATATCTATATTAAAACATTGAAACTGCTGCCCTATCTATCTCCCTGTAAGAAAATTACTTAAAAATGGATGAAAGAAATCTAGGTATAAAATATGAAACTTTAAGGCACTACAAATAAACACTGGAAAATATTTGATGCCATAGGTCAAGGGAAAGACTTTCTGAATAGGACTCCGAGAGCACAGGAAATGATAGCAAGAGTGAACCAATGGAATTACATCAAATTAAAAAGTTTCTATGCAGATGGGATAAGCAGAGTGAATAAACAGATCCGATAGAAGAAAATCTTTGTCAGTTTCTCTTTTGACAGAAGATTTATATCTGAAATACAAAACAACTGGGAAAACATTACAAAAAAGACAAAGCAAAGCAAAGCAAAACCAACCAAACCAAACCAAAACAAAAGAAACAAAACAACAAATAGCTTAATCAACAGATGGACAAATGAAGAGGCATTTCTGTAAAGAAGAACTACAGATGGTGAAAAAATATATAAAAAATGTTTAGCATCTTTTGTTTGTTTGTTTAGCATCTTTAGACACTAATCACAATGGTTATTATCAATCACACAAAATAATAAATACTAGTGACAATGAGGAGGTGAACTGGGATAGAGGAAGGAATTCTCCTACACTGCTGGAGGAAATGTAAATTAGTATAGCCACTGTAGAAATGAGTTCGGAGGTTCCTCAAAAACTAAATAGGAATTCAGTATGACCTTATATCATTCCTTAGTACAACTAAAGGAATCAAAGTCAGCATCCTATAAGGACACCTGTATGCTCATGTTTACTGTGGCACGATTTATAATTTCAAAATGTTGAAACAGCTTAGGTACCGATCAGTAAATTAATGGATAGTTTTCTACACAGATTATATAGAAATGTAATATATAGAATATAGAATATTTCATTATGTGCTACTGATATATATTCACTGATATATATCAAGAAAGAGATATATTCACTGCTATATATCAATATATTTACATACATAGGTATGTATATATAGAGAGGAAGAGTATTATTCAGCTATAGAGAACATTATGTCACTTGTTGAGAACTGGATGTAGCCTCATGTTAAGCAATAAAAGCCAAATTCAGAATGACACAGGTTTTCCTTAATATATGAAATCTAGAAAAAAGACGTCATTACAGTAGAAGGGAAACTTTTACTAGACTAGAGGAAGGAAATGAAGGTGCAGGGGAGGATGTGTACAGGAAGGCAATAGAAGATAACATGAAAATATGTGGATACATATATATGAAAATACATTGGAATCCAATAGTTTGCAAAGTTAATAAGCACTAATAAAAATATATATATTATTTTTCCTTTTTTTGTGACAGTGTCTCTCTATGCAGTTCAGGCTGGCCCTGAGCTCAAGCTCACTTTGTACCCCAAGCTGGTCTCAAACTTGGAACAATCCTCCTGCCTCAGCTTCCCAAGTGCTGGGATTATCGGCATGTCCCACCAAGCCTGGCTAATACAATATAATTTAAAAATGAAAAGAAGCACAATGATGCTTATGGTGATGCATGCTTGGAAAATTTAACAAAATCCTGTCTCAAAATTAGAAATAAAGACGCTGATGCCATGTAGCTCAGAGGTAGAGTATCCCTGGGTTTGATTCCCAGTCTCACACACACACACACACACACACACACACACACGCACGCACACACACGCACACACACGCATGCATGCACGCACATAACAGAAATAGTCAGCAAGTTTTACCAATTTGCTACATACAAACTGATTATGCAAAAATCAGTGGTATTTTTGGACACTAACAATAAGCATAATCCAAAGAGAAAGCAAGAAAACAATTTCATTTATAAGAGGATAAAAATAGTAGAATAAAAAGGAATAAACTTAACCAAGAAGGTAAAAAGTTGTAAACTGAAAATTACAACATATTTCTAGATGAAGTCAAAGCAAATCTTCTGAGTGGGGAAAAAACCCCATGTTCATTCACCAGCAGACTTACTGCTGTGAAGGTGATAACATTTCCTAAAATGACCCACCGAGTCAGTATGCTCGTGGTCAGAATCTCAGCTGTCTTTATTTCTGAAATTGATAAGATGCTTCTAAAGTTCATATGGAATTTCAAGGGGCTGAGAATAATCAAGACAATCTTGAAACAGACAAATAATGAAAACCATGTTTACCCATTTCAGAGTTTACTACAAAGCTGCAGTTATGAAGACAGCATGGTACTAATATGCAGACAGAAATAGGTCAATAAAGATAGAAATAGATCAATAAAACTTTACATTTATGGTTACTTGCTTTCTGAAGAGAGTTAAGAGCATTCAATGAGGAGGGGAGAATGTTTTTAATGATATCGAGGGGCAACTTGATATTCACACACAAAAATCAAGCAAAATTGGACCCAAAGCTCATACCGTACATAAAAGAGAAGCTACAGTCAATCAAAGACTTATAAAACTCTTAGAAGAAAGTACAGGAATAAATGTCCATGGTCTTAGGACAAATAATGATTTCTTACGCTTGATCTCAAGAGCATAAGAATAAAAGAAAGAATCGATAAACTGCTGATTGCCATAACTAACATTGCGGTGCTTCAATCGATATGATCAAGAAAGTTAAACGGTAATCTAGGAATGAGAGAAGAAATTTGTACATATTTGATAATAATCTTCTGTCTAGAACATGTCAAAAATGCTTATGAGTCTAACAAAAAGACAACTCAGTTACAAAGTGGGAGAAGGGGGCTGGGAGCTTAGTTCAGTGACACAAGCACCTGCCTCGCAAGTGCAAGGCTGTGAGTTCGATCCCTGGTACTAACAAACAAACAGACAAAGAAGAAGGATCTGCATGGACAATTCTACAGAGATAGATAATACATGGAAAAAAAGTGCCCAATGTTATTGGTTAACAGGACCAAACTAAGACCATGATGAAATCTTTCATCTACGCTAACATTATTAGAGCTTTAAAGTTAGATAATAATGGTGAAAATGGTTGAAAAAGAATTGTAGAGCTTGGAACTTTCCCATGGTGCTTCCTGGAATGTAAAATATTACTATCATTTTGGAAAACAAACAGTTCCTCAAATGTCTAAACACAGGCTTGCTGTATGATCCAACAATTCCAATTCTGGGTATATACCCGAGAGAAATAAAACCATACATCTGCACAAAAAAAGTTGTGCATGAACGTTTGTAGCAACATTACTCATCTTAGCTAAAACTGTTAACAATATACATGTTCATCAGCTAGAGAACAGATACACAAGGTATGATATATGCATGCATTGGAATATTGCTTGGCAATGAACAGGACTGAAGTATTGCTTTGTCATAATATGGGAAACCTTGTAAATGTTATGCTAAACAAACAAACAAACAAACAAACAAACAGAAAACACACAACAGTCACAAAAGACTGCATGTGAGGAGTCCATTGATATGACATGCCCACCACAGGGAAATCTATACATACAGAACGTAGATTAATAGTTGGCTAGGACTGGGGAGAGAGAGCCATAGTATCAAGGGGTCGTGGCTGTGTGGTAGGGGGTTTCTTTTTGTGGAGAATGAAGTATTCTGCTATTTATTATGTTAAGGAATGCACAATTCATGACTACACTAAAAATCACCAAACGTTACATTTTGAGGAATAAATTGTGTTTTATGTTAGTTACATATAAATAAAGTTGTTTTTTAAAAACAGTTCATTGTTATGAAAAGCCAGACTACACTTTAGAAAACATTGTAAGTTGTTATATTTCTACGAAGCTCACTTTTTGTTTAGACATATTACGAATTTCATTCTCTTCACTAAATACTTAAGACTCAAGACAGATAAAGAACCTATGGCTCCTTTATGTACAAGCAAAGTAAAGTACCAAGACACAGTGATCAGAGCGTTTAAACTAAAGCACACTTTGGTGAGTGGGACTGGATTAAGAAGCTGCCTTCCTTGTCTCATTTTGACAATGTAGAGTTGGTTTTGCTTATATTTCTGTTAAGCTTGGCAGATTTATTTCTTTGCAGTTTCATTGCAGCTAAGAATTTTTTAAACTGGCATTTTGTATCTGTTTCTCTTAAATCTGTAAGTCCTGCAGCATAAACATTTTTAAAATTACGATGATGATTCTTTCACATCAGACTACTAAAGCTAAAATAAGATTCATTGAAATATAAACAATCTCTAGTATAACTTTCTATTCATATTTCATATTGTGTGTCTTCATAGCCAAAAGGAAAGTTTCTCAGGTAAAAGTAATCATTTTTTATAACATATTCTTTTTAAAAATTTTGCAATCTTGTGGATTGAACTCTGAGCCTTCAAACAGAACTGTGACCCCAGCTCTTTTTTAAATTTTGAGATAGCAAGTCGTTAAGTCATTAAGGTTCCTAGGCTGGGTTCAGTCTTGCAATGTAAAGGCACATTCCACAACACCAGCTTCAAATACACTCTTACCCCACTCACCTGTCAATTTATTCCATAGGCACTGACTAATTATTTCCCGTTTTGTTCTGTACTGCACGCTGCTATGTATCAGGGAGGTATTTGTATGAAAACCACTCTTTGCTAAACTGAATTACAACCTTGTAAGAGAAAGGCATCAAAATTTACTGACCAGTTTTTAAGGGACGCCAACCTGCTTTACACATGACTTTCACGTACGTTTTACAAATGGGTATTAAGTTTTCAACACCCTTTATTATAGATTTTATTGCCAGTTAATACAATAAAATATAAGCTTAGGAAAGGCAAATACCTTGTCAAAGTCACAAAATAAAGACCTGTCAGCTGATTCCCTTTTTCCATGGTGTGTCTATGTCTTGTTCCTCCACTGGCAGTGTACATTGCCTTGGTGGCCTCCTAAGTCTCTCTCTGGGTCAAGTCGATTTCAGAAAGGAGAGCAAACTCTACCCTCACCTACAAACCTTTTCAGAAGTGGAGCGTTTGACTTACACAGCCCATCACTCCCACAGGGACTTTTTGTTATTTTCAAAGAGTTTGCTTAGAGTCACACTCTTATTCTACCGTAAAGCAGGGGTGGTGTTGCTCAGAATGCTAATATTGGCAGCTGCCCTACATCTTTTAAATGCTCTTAACTATTCTGGGAATGTAGGTTATTGTCAGCATTATTCCTTTTATGATTTTTCATATGCAGTCAACCAATTATGATTATGAAATCTACACATTGATGAAAAATTTGTTTATATCTTAAATCTTTAAGCAAATACCAGAACAAGGATTCCGCAGTTGTCCCCACATCACACAATACCTCACATAGATCTGAGCTGGCCTTTTTGGTGATGGCACTATTGACATGCTGTATATTCCACAGTTACTGATTCTTTTCTTGCTTGCTACTAACCAAAGAATAGACTAAACAGTTGATAAAGCAATTAATGTTCATTTGTATGAGAACTAGGAAATAGGAAAAACAAAAAATTAAGTGGAGCCTGAAGTATTTTTCCTATATAAACAACATCACAGGCAATGTGAAGAACAAAAATAAGAAATTCTGACTGTAGTACAGTTTGAAGCCAATCTGTATTTGTATTCTGGTTTAGTGGACCTTAATGCCTATACGTTAAGACTGTATAAATTATACATAAATAAGAATTTTCTGTTTAAGTTTCAACAGTGAAGAAATCAAATATTTTAAAGTAAGGGAAATTTAATTTTTGAGAAGGATTCTTGGACCATCAAGGTTATATCTTGGCCTTTTTATTTCAATGTATGATGAGAGGAAAATATTTGTTCTTTTCTAGAAAAGAATTCACAAAGACAATACTGGAGAAATTTTTTTTTTCAAATAATTATTTGTTTTACTATCTCTACCAGTTTCCAACTTTGTCAAAGGAAAATAACATAGTGTGCAGATATATACCCCTAACTTGGAAAAATTATTCATATTAGAATCACTATCTAATATTTGAGCTAAGAGATAGTAAATCATCTCTTAAAACCATTAAATGTTCTTAAATGTGAGGGAAAGAATTCAAATGGTATCAGTGGATGGTTTACCTGAGAACAATATCTGAAAAGAAATAAATGAATACCAATGTTCAGTTCTCCAACAAGATATTTACTTTGTTTTATGATTTTTTTGGGGGACGTCTTTTTGAGACATGGTTTTGCTATGTAATTAGAGCTGGTCTTGAACTCACTTTGTGGTGCAGGCTAGCCTTGAACTCTCAGCAGTTCTCCTGTCTCAGCCTCCCCAGTGCTGGGATTATAGATGTGCATCACCACACCCAATTTTGTGATACATTTTTAACAAGAGGTAATTTGGGTGATTTAATCTTTGAGTAAGTCCTCATGACCTAAGGACATTCAATACTGTTAGAGGACTATCTAATTTTTCCTTTTCTGTCTTGTTTATTTTATTTCTGTTTATTTGCTAGCAACAATCTCGCTTCCAGAGAATGGAGGGATAGAAGGATAGATGGCAGTTAAATGTGTTTCTTCACAGGCTGAAACAAATACCGATTTGAGAGAAAACTGGATTTTTGAGAAACTGTAAAATACTTCATTATTTTAAATAATTAGAAATTAAATGCCATTATATAAATTTCCTTTGTAAAATTTGCATCAATACCAATAATTTTCTAAATGTAAGCACAGCTATATTTCCCCCCAATGGTCATCACAGAATGTAAAATTTCAGTCCTGGAAAGAGATTCAATTACTCTGACCCAACTCATGTGCCCCTGCCAAGGTCTCCAGAAACAATCCCAGGTCTTCCTCCTAAGGAATCTTCCAATCCCCTTTGCAGGTAGACTTACACAAACAGCCATGACTACTTCTTCCTTTCTTTTCAGTAGAGTGATTTTGAGTTGTCCATCACAGTCTCACAGAGGAGCCCACTGGATGAGACCTACTGCCCACGAGCATACCTGCTCACTAGCACACCCTTATTCACTGCCTTCACCCTTATTGTGCTCTACTTTCCCTCCATGCTTCCCCTGTTGGATCAGATAAACTGCATCTAAATTCTCAGACACTGGAGCCAAGCCGGCACCCCGCACCTTGAGGTGAGTTGCAGATCACCAACACAGACCCGGAAAGGTTTGGGACCATGGATCACGGAGGCTGGGTGCCTGCCCAGCCCCCTTGGCTCACTGAACTGGGCTCCAGAGGTTTTGCGGGTTTTAGTGGACTGTGCCTACTGACCTTCATTCAACAAGGGGAACCGGACCAGCCAAAGGGGGAGCCAAGCCAGTGCCGTGCACTGCAAGGCAAGTACCAGCTAGCCAGGACAGATCCAGGAGGGTTTGGGACCCTTGATCCCAGCAGCTGGGTGCCTGCCCAGCCCTCTTGGGTCATTGGACTAGGCTTCAGAGGTTCCATGGGCTTGAGTGGACTGTGCCCAGTGACCTTCATTCAACCAGGGGAGTCAGGCCCACCGAAGGGGGAGCCAAGTCAGTGCAACGCCATGAGGTGAGTGGAAGCCCACCAGGGCAAGCCTGGAAGGGTTTGGGACCATTGATCCCAGAGACTGGGTGCCCGCCTAGCCCCCTTGGGTCATTGGACTGGGCTCCAGAGGTTCCGTGGGCTTGAGTGGACTGCGCCCAACAACTTTCATTCAACCAGGGGAGCCAGACCCACTGAAGGGGAAGCCAAGCCGGTGTCTCACCATGAGGTAAAGCTTTGGAAAATTGCTGGAAACGGAAATACAGGAAAATGACAAAACGAAAGAACAAAATGCAATCTCAAACCTCCAGCCCATCCCAAGAAATAGGAGCCATGTACATAGAAGAAAATACTACACACATACACCTGAAATGTATGAAATGATATCAACTGAAATAAAGAAGCAAGTACAGGAAGCTATGAGGGAACTCAAATCAGAAATATTCTCCCAGATAAAAGAAGAAATGATAAAAGTAGTGAAAGAAATACTGAATGCATCCAAAGGAGACACAGCTAAATAATTAGAGGAACAAAGCAAAATGATAGAATCCCTGAATTAACAGTTTAAGAGACAAACAGAATACATTAAGCAGATTCAAACAGATATACAGGAAATCAAAAACTCTAATGAAAGTTGCAAAAACTGCCTCAACGAAAGTGAAGATAGAATCTCAGAACTCAAAGATAAGATTGCAGCTAGTGAACAGGAAAGGAAAGATCTTTTAACAATAACAAGAAATCAAGAAATAACAATTCAACAGCTGCTAGATGATGCAAAGAAAAACAATATAAGATTAATAGGAATAAAAGAAAAAGAAGGGGACAACACAAATGATATCAAGAGTCTATTTACAGAAGTAATAGCTGAAAACTTCCCAAACATGAATATGGAAACTGACATACGGATTAGTGAGACATATAGAACTCCAAATAGCCATAACCAAAACAAAACTACACCCATCTGGGATGGTGATTATATAATAATCACCACCCCAGAAATCCAACATAAGAACAGAATATTAAAAGCTGTTAGAGATAAAAGACAGGTCACCTATAAAGAAAAACCTACCAGAATCACAGCAGACTTCTCAACACAAACAATGAAGTCAAGAAGAGCATGGAGTGAAGTTTTTCAGATCCTTAAAGAAAATGACTTCCAACCCAGACTGATGTACCCTGCAAAACTGTCCTTCAAAATGGATGGAGAAATAAGATACTTACATGACAAAGAACAGCTGAAGAACTTCATGATCACCAAACCAAACCTACAAAGAATACTGAAAGATATTCTAGATACACATAGGAAAAAAACCACTAAGCAAGAGAGACAATTAAACAGAATGGAAAGCTAAGATACAACATCAGAAAGATAACATGTCAACAATAAACCAATATATGACAGTTATAACCATCAATGTAAATTGCCTCAATTCACCAATTAAAAGAAACAGACTGGCAGAATGGATCAAGAAACAACATCCAACCATATGCTGTCTACAAGAAACCCATCTAACCCAAAAGGAAACTCATAGACTGAAAGTCAAAGGATGGAAAACAATACTCCATGCAACAGGAACTCAAAAAAAAGTGGGAGTAGCTATTCTGTTTGCAGACCATGTGAACTTCAAACCAAGAATGGTCCAAAGAGATAAAGAATGTCACTACATACTAGTTAGGGGAAAAATGCAAGAGGAAGGGATAACTATCTTAAATATATATGCACCAAATTTTAGAGCACCCAACTACACAAAGCAAGTATTAACAGAAATGAAAAATCAAATAGGCAATAACACAATTATAACAGGGGACTTTAACATACCATTGACACAAAAGGATAGATCAACTAGATAGAAAATCAGCAAAGAAATAACAGAACTGAATCACATCTATGAACAAATGGATTTGATAGAAGTATACAGAGTTTTCCATCCAACAACATCAGGATATACATTCTTCTCAGCAGTACATGGTACATTCTCTAAAATAGACCATATACTAACCCACAGAACATATTTAAGTAAATGCAAAAGAACTGAAATTATCCCATGCATGTTATCAGGTCATAGCTCCATGAAACTGGAAATTAATAATAAATGTAACTGCAAAAACCACACAAACACATGGAAATTAAATAACACACTCTTGATCAATCAGTGGGTCACAGAGGAAATTAAAGAAGAAATTAAACAATATCTGCAAGCAAATGAAAATACAAATACAACTTACCAGAACCTGTGGGATGCAATGAAAGCAGTCCTCAGAGGAAAATTTATTGCAGTAAATTCCCACATCAGGAAAACAGAATGAACACAAATAAGCAACCTGATATTACACCTTAAACATCTAGAAAAAGAAGAGCAAGCCAGCCCAAAGCCAAAAGAAGGGAGGAAATTATAAAGATCAGAGCAGAAATGAATGCAATAGAGACTAAGAAAACAATTCAAACAATCAATGAATCAAACAGTTGGTTCTTTGAAAAAATAAATAAAACTGACAAGCCCCTAGCCAACCTAATTTAAAAAAGGAAATAAAAGACTCAAATTCATGCAATGAAGAATGAAAAAGGAGAAATCATTACTGACCCTGTTGAATACAGAAGATCAACAACTATTTCGAAAACCGCTACTCTCATAGGTTCGATAACACAGAAGAAATGGACAGATTCTTAGAAACATATGAACCACCAAAGCTGGATCAAGAAGATGTAAAATTGCTGAATAACCCAATTTCTATGAATAAAATTGAAAATGTAATCAAGTCCCTACCAACAATAAGAGCCCAGGCCCGGACAGATTCACTGAGGAATTCTACAAGAAATACAAAGAAGACTTAATGGTAACACTCCTCAAACTCTTCAATGAAATTGAAAGGGAAGCAATTCTCCCTAAGTCATTCCTGGAAGCCAATATCACTCTAGTACCAAAACCTGAGAAAGACCCATTAAAAAAGAGAATTACAGGCCAATCTCCCTAATGAACATACATGCAAAAATTCTCAATGAAATATTGGCAAACATTATGCAGCAAATCATCAAGAAGATTATACACCATGACCAAGTGAGATTCATCCCAGGCATGCAGGGATGGTTCAACATATGTAAATCAGTAACTGTAATCCATCATATCAATAGAGCCAAAAATAAGAATTACCTGATCATTTCTATAGATGCAGAAAAAGCTTTTGATAAGATCCAACACCCATTCATGATAAGAACCTTACAGAGAATTGGAATAGATGGTCTTTACCTCAATATGATAAAGACCATGTATGACAAACCAACAGCCAGTGTTGTATTAAATGGCCAAAAACTGAAAGCCTTTACCTTAAAATCAGGCACAAGACAAGGATGTCCATTATCACTGCTCCTGTTCAATATAGTACTGGAAATACTAGCCAGAGCAATTAGACAAGAGAGAGAAATAAAAGGAGTAAAGATAGGAAAAGAAGTTAAATTATCATTATTTGCAGATGACATGATACTCTACATAGAAGACCCCCAAACCTCCGTTCAAAGTCTCCTAGATATAATAAATAAATTCGGCAAAGCAGCTGGATACAAAGTCAATACTCAAAAATCAATAGCATTCTTATACACTAACAACAAAATCACCGAGAGAGAAATAAGAGAAGCCACAACCTTCACACTAGCATCCAAAGAAATGAAATACTTAGGAATTAACCTAACGAAAGGTATAAAAGAGTTGTACAGGGAAAATTATAATACCCTGAAAAAAGAAATCCTCAGAAAATGGAAAGACATCCCTTGTTCATGGATAGGAAGAATAAATATTGTGAAAATGGCCATTCTCCCAAAATTGTTATACACATTCAATGCAATCCCAATGAAAATACCACTAACATACCTCATAGATTTAGAGAAATCACTCCTAAAATTCATCTGGAACCAGAAGAGACCTAGAATAGCAAAGACAATGCTAAGCAGCAAAGCCAAGGAAGGAGGCATCACAATCCCTGACTTGAAGTTATATTACAAAGCTACTGTAATAAAATCAACATGGTATTGGAATAAAAACAGAGCTGAAGATCAATGGAATAGATTAGAAGATACAACTACAAACACACCTAACCAGCTTATCTTTGATAAAGGGGCCAAGCATGTTCACTGGAAGAACAACCATCTCTTTAATAAATGGTGCTAGAAAAATTGGCTATCCATATGTCAAAAACTATAATTAGACCCATGCCTATCACCATGCACTAAACTAAAATCCAAATGGACAAAGATCTAAATATTAAAACAGAAACACTAAATCTGTTGCAAGACAAAGTAGGTAAAAATCTTGAAGACATAGAAGTAGAGAATTCATGAACAAGAACCAAACTGCATGGGAAATACTTCCCAGAATCAATAACTGGGATCACATCTTATTAAAGAGTTTATGCATGTCCAAAGAAATCTCCAGCAGAGTGAAAAGAAAACCTACAAACTAGGAAAAAATCTTAGTAAACTGTCCCTCAGACAAAGGACTTCTGTCTAGAACTTATAAAGAATTAAAAAAAATCAGACCCCTGAAATTCAAAGACCCAGTCCAAAAATGGGCATCCGAGATGAACACACAGTTCTCAGATGAAGAAATACAAATGGCAAATAAATACATGAAAAAATGTTCATCATCATTGGTCCTTAGAGAAATGCAAATTAAAACCACACTGAGATTCCATCTCACTCCAGAAAGAATGGCCAGGATCAACAAAACTACCAACAACAAATGCTGGAGAGGCTGTGGGGAAAAAGGAACTCTTCTACACTGTTGGTGGGAGTGTAGACTGGTGCAACCACTGTGGAGGTCAATCTGGAGATTCCTTAAAAAGCTGGGGATGGAGGTCCCATTTGACCTAGCTGTTCCACTCTTAGGCATATTCCCAGAAGATCTGAAAACATCTTACCACAGTGATATATGCGCACCCATGTTTATAGAGGCACAATTTGTAATAGCCAGATATTGGAAACAACCTAAGTGCCCATCAACCGAGGAAAGGATAAAAAAATGTGGTACTTTTATACAATGGGGTACTACTCAGCTATAAAGAATGATCACATTGAGATATTTATAAATAAATGGATGCATCTTGAATCTATACTCATAAGTGAAATAAATGAAACTCACATGTATAAATACCGTATAGTCTCCCTAGTGTAAGAAATGGTAAGAGTACAGAAGATTTTATGAAAATCATGGTTCACCATTATGCTGCTTTGATGTCTTATATCTTCATTCATTGGTTTGAATGGTTTCATTCTGTTTTGTTTGATATTAGTATTTGTGATCGTATGAATAGTTACTTTGAAGACAAGATAGTATGGCAGCCAGTGTTGATTTAATATCATGTTGCTCTGAAGTCCTACCATGCTTTTGTTTTTCTATTACCATTGGTTCTATCACATTGTGTCTTATTGGATTTTAATATGTATGATAATATAAACAAAATTTTTATGGAAAATGAGATAATATAGCAGCCATTGTTCATCTTTGGTTATATGGTTCAGAATGTCTTGGAATACTTCCATTCTCGAGTTGTTTATTCTACTTTGTTACATTTGACATTTTTGTGTGTAAAGCTAAGCTCAACTATTTCAAAGAAGAGACATTATGATAGCTACTGTTAATGTCCAGTTGTCTTGTTGTGAAGTGCTGTGTTGCTTACATTGTTCTGTTCTGATCTGCTTAGATCTGTCCTCTTTTGGTTTATTTTCTTTAAAATAAAAAAAAATAAATTCTCAGAAACTATTTTTATTTGTTTTTAGGAGGATGAAACTTGAGGTGGTCATAAAGAAATTCCTCTATTTCTCTGTTCCTATTAAATGGGTAGGAAAAGTAAATTTTACTGAAATAGAAAGCAGACAAATGGTTGATGGGCTAGATATAGGAATAGGGATTAAGGGTAAGTTTGCATGAAGGTCATTACTGGGCTCATAAACAAAACTTAAACAGGTTTCCTGGTGACAGTGATTATCACTGGTGATAGTGATTAAATTGCTTAAACTAACTAAATTATAATTAAAATGGGTAATTAGCAAAGTTGTTTGTAAATAATTTTTTTTATTAGTGAATGTTTATACTCAGCACAGTGGTGTTGTTCTGGGGAATTGGTGCCTGTATATAATAACATATCTTGATGACTTTCAATGTCTTTAACATCCCCCCTTCTTTTAATTTTCACTTCCTCCTGATCCTTTCCCATCTCCTGAGTCCATCTTCTAGTTTCCTATAATCTCTCCTTTATTTTATTCACTTATTCACATTGTAGGTTTTTCATATAAGACAAAAGTGATAGAAATTTATTTTATATAGATAGACCCATAGAATTAAAGGGCCCAAATTTATACAGCAAGTATGTGTCAGCGAAAGAATGAAATTTATTCATTTTGATGACTCTGAAAAATAACATTGTTCTTAGAAATAATGATCTTACTTTAAATCAGTTCGAATCAAAGAATACAAGAAATTGAAAAAGCATCAACTACAATATCAATGTATTTATGAGATTATACTTATAACTTATTTAGTGCTTTTGATGTTAAGTGATTTACCTGATTTATGTCATTTACTTTCACAATGGTGTCAAAGTTAAGCATTATTATTATGCTTTTCTTATACACAGGGATATGGAGATGGAGGGCAAGCGACTTGTCAAGGTCATGGGACTCTCCGAAAGGCTGAGTAGGAGTTCACCTTTGGGGTCTAATGGGGAAGCACATGCTTGTAACTTTGATCTCCTACTGCTTCTGCTGGTCAGTGCACTTACATCTCCTCTTACCGCACCTGCAGACTAAAGACAGACTTTCATACCTCGCTGTTGAGTTTGTTTATCTGCTGCTTGGTCTCCTCTGCTTTGATGAAGAGAACAGCAGTTCCAATCTCTGGGTCTGAAAAGTGACACACACAGAATGAGCTGTTTAGGAATAAATTTCATATTTAAGAATCAGGAAATTTGATAAATGAGAGGAGCCTTGAGCTATCACCTTTAACCTTTCATAATGTCTAAACATTGCAAGTTTCACTTTCTAGGGTAACGCAAGATTCATGAATTTCTTGGAATAATACACTCTTTGGAACCAGGGCCACATCTTGGTGGTGACTCTGATTGGATTTATCCATGGCAAGTCTCCTGCTCCCCTGAACACAATCACCGCTGTGGACCAAAATAACATATTTCTCTCTCCTCTGCCTGTTCTCTAAAATTGTTAACACAGTCAATTCCCATGCCACAGAAAAAGGATGTCCCATTCCTTCTCTCTTTCCTTTCTAAACACTAATTCCTGTACCAATGAGAACATGTTCTCCAAATCTATTTTATCTACTGTACATTTCCTGTTTCCTCTTGTGTTACTCTAAAAGATAATTTATCCCATTTCCTGATTTTTCTCTTCTCTACTTGTTTCTCTACCTTACTCTTCCAGGTACAGTTATTTCTGTCCAGAACAAAAAGTACAGATGAATCAGTGTTAGCTTGAGTGGAAAAGATTTGACAGAATCAGTTTCTCCTTTTTTCTCTCTTATCATCCTAATTCTCATCAATTATGAGTAGAAAACTTACTGGGGGGGGGTGGGAGCGTCACTCGGAACAGTCCAAAGCAGAGTGATAAAAGCTTGTTTTGCAAAGATATTTTGCAGAGATAACGCATTCACTTGACAATTGGTTGCAGGCTATATACAATAGGACAGGACTCCTTTATAGAAGACATAAGTAAATGAAATGTAATTGACCTTTATAGAGCTTATAATCTGGCAGGGAACAGAGATACTTACAAATACCTATGTGATAGGTTTGCATTTTCTCCTGAGGGCACTAAGAAACCACTTCAGAGTTTTAAGCACGATATACTAAATATATTCACCCTGTGTGGAATACAGTGTGAGACCAGAAAAGAGACTTTGGTAGCAACCCAGGAAAGAGACAGAATGGATGTGGCTAAGAAAGGAGCAGTGGCAGTGAAGACAGAACTTTGCAGTTTGCAGAACTGAGATATTTAGGAGGAAAGAGTGAAAAGCCTCTGCTGTTTGAACGGACGAGTGTAAAGATAGGTGATGGGGTGAGGGAAAGGAGGAAGCTAAGAGGGTGTGGAGCCAAAAATCCATGTACAGACATGGTGAGCAGTGTCTCCAGGTGAGCCAAAAAAGTAAAACTTACTATTTCGATCCATCACTGGCTTTCCACGGCAAATATACTAGGTTGATTATGATAGGATTTCTTTGAATTTTTCCCCATGAATGGTAATATAAATGTGCATAATTCAATTGACTTAACGAACCAAGATTTCATTTCTTCTCCTCTTGTCCCCTTCTCCTCCTTTTGGCCCCCAAGAAAGTCTCTCAAGGACCCTTCAGTTTCCTCAGAAGGTGACAGGTGATGGAAGAATTGTTGACTGAGATGAAGTACTGGAAAGCTACCAAACAGACTCCCTCACTCCCTTGCCCAGATTATAAATTCAAATGTCTTTCTTCAACTTACTTTTGTCAATACTGGTATTTGCTAATTAACAGAAAATTCAACACAAAGATCCCAAAATTTGGTAGATGGGGAGAAGAAAGTGGGCAGTGAATTACCCCCCATTTCATATTAGGTAGCTGGCTGGTAATTGCTTTGTGTTAGTTATACCTATTTAGTACTTGTTCATTATTCTTTTTTATCAAATACAGATGTATCTTTAAAGTTTGTCATTTCTGCCCTTAATCATGTTGACTGATGTTATCAATTCTTTTTTTTTTAATATAAGCCATAAACTCACAATTGAGTGGGGGATGGGTCTGGGCTTGGATTTGGGGTATCTACATTAGTTTACTGTCAGTAAGGATAATGTTTCAGACAGTTCTCTATCACTTTCAACATGCTAACATCATTCTGAAGTTGTTTATCCTTAGACAGACTGCAAGTTCATAACTTCTCACCAAATAAATTGGTTAAATATAGTTATTGTTCCTACAGTGCATTTCCTTTAGATAATATTTTTGTGAATTAATCTCAATTTAAAACAGGAAATCATAGCACTAACTGATGAATAGAAGAAATTTGACTCTCCTGGGATACTATTTATCTTGTTTGCTAAGTGGAAAGGCATGTAGCCTGGACAGAAGAACAATTACAAATAATTTCTTAATAATTTAGAAATGGCACAGACTCTGGTCAGATTATTCAACAGCATTGGTGGAGTTCTATTACTGGCAGAAAATTCCAAGAACAACGAAGTAAAAAAAAAACCTGTCAAATTAACATTACAAGTTTGAAAGCAATATCACACCAAGATAGAAGGCTGAAGAACTTACCTCCAAGGGGAGGAGAAATTCTGGGTTCTGGCCTCATTCGTTCAGAGCCAAAATCAAATGTCTGACTTTCTTCACTGCTATTTCCATCTTCAATTCCATCAACAATTCTATTTAAAAGAAAGGAGATCAGTTGGATGTTCTAGAACCATGAGTTCTATTTATGTCTAGAAGACTTAAAGATGTTTCTATTTAATTTCTAATGTTTATATTAAATTTTATTACTAGTGAAATAAATTCCCTCTTAAAAACTAATTCTTCAAAACCCAAAATGCATTTTATGATTGGCACATCTTAATTTACACTAACAACATTTCAGGCACTCCACAGTCATATAAGCCATATAATTAGCATGGTGCTACCACAAAAACAGAAAATGAAAGTCATCTGTAAGTTACCACTGCTTTTAACAGCTTGACATACATCCTCAAAATCTTTCTGTATGTAAAGAAAAAATATACTTTTTATAAACAAATATAGGCTCATACTATATATAAGTCTTTCTTTGCATATCTGATACATACACCTTATATTTAAATTTTATTACTTTTTATTTTAGTAAAAATTTAAAAACCAGAAGTTAAGTGCTGTTTTCAAATTAACCATCCTCAACTGAATCTCTGCATATTTAATATTCACTTACTTTTCACTAAACCTGGTCTGCTTTATTCCTTCCTTAATATTCTTGCTTAATGGATAATTCGTGTTCTTCAAGTGAACCATTATATCATCAATATCACTTAGTTTATGAGTCTTGCTTTCAATATTTAATATCTTTGAAATATTACTGTACAACATAGAGATAATTCTAAGTTTTTTTCTAGATTTCTAAAGTAATTTTATTTTTAATTAAACATAAAACCAAAGGGCTGGGGTGTGGCTCAGTGGTAGAGCCTTGTACCCACAAGGCTCTGGGTTTCATGCCAGCACCATGAAAACAAACAAACAAACAAACAAACAAACCTGATGCTTGTTGAAGAGACAAGAGATGAAACTACGCTTCAACTATTAAAAATAATCAGGCAGAATAGAAAATGAAACTCAGCTCCTCACTTACTTCATAATCTCAGTTTGTTTCTCCCTCAAAGTTTTGGTAAGATGAGGCATTAATGGGATAACATTGATGGAATTTACTCCATCTCATTTACTTTCATAAGTTTATAAGGTATAAAATCACAATGCAGAAGAGCACAGTTAAGAAGTACAGATAAAGCAATCCAAAGGGAGAATGAAAGAAATGAATCCTTTTGAAAATATTAAAAACTGCTTGTTTTCATACCGTTCACACACTTACCCAAATACTCAAAATGTTGCACACAAAATTCAGGGAAGTCAATGAATCCATGCTGTGAACTTGTGTAGGTGAAAGCCCCCAAAGACTGAGCGATTTACTGGACATATACTAGTCTCTATTAAAGCTACTTTCACCTGGGGAAGAGTTAGATGATGGAAAATCTTACCTGGGACTGAGGTGTGGGGGGCCAGCAGTATTCAAAATTGAAAGTTGCAATTTCAAGTTCTTCTCTCTTTTTTTATTGTGATTAGGAGGATCAGTGCCCTGCTTGGTTTTGGGGGAATTTGAACTGGAGACTCTCATGGGCGAGTGAAATGGCACCGTTCCTGAGGCCAGCTGCTTTAAGCTTAACCCTAGGTAGCTTTTATTGTTTCCAACCTTCTTGTTGCGTGAGAAGGAGGATCGTCTTGTGTAGATGGGAGACAGTGATGCTGTTTCCTCTTCTTCCCCCTCCTCCTCCTCCTCATCTTCCACAATGGATGGGAGTCTCTTGTTGATGCTGCCGTTTCCCTTTGGCTCTGACTAAATCAGAGGATAATGAAGATTAGTATAGATTGTAAAGACTTCTGAAGATATTTATCATTTATGCTGGAGGTGCTGGTGAAAAAAGTCAAAACCCTTAGAGGATTTCATTGACTGAAGTCTTCGCAGATTTTGCTATTAGTTTTTCAGGTGATAAAAAGTCTCCCACTTGTGGTCTTAAGGTTCCTCCCCTCTGTCATTCTAACTTTAGCCCCTGACCCTTGGCTCCATTTATTAAACCGTCCCAGTGAGGAAGCTGTGTGAAAGGTGCATTTTAGAAGATTTGCTTGTAGATTTTCGTCAGCTAGTCACATGAAATATATGATGGTATATTCTTAAGAATAAGGACATTTTCAATTCCAATGAAGGATGTTGAGCTTTGTTCTCTAAAATTCCAAGATCTTTAGTAGAACTTTACAAAATAGAGCTTACCCAGCAAAATCCTATTACCCTTTAAGAATGAAAGTCATTTGTATTTTGGATCACATAGGTGAAGAAAAATACGAAGCATTCTCAGCTCCTCGGCTTCCTGCTCTTTTTGTACTCATAAACCACTAGTAAGGAATAGAGCAAACCACCTGCACTTCTCCCTTTGAAGGGATAGGAAGAGAAAAATAAGCTTAACCAAAACTCATTCTAGGATCCCTGGAACTCTAGGCTGAGTCATTCAGTATTATTAGCTAAGAAAAAAGAAAAAAGGTAGGAAAAGACAGTTGAAGTGATGATGGAGAAGAAGGGAAGAGAAGGCAGCAAAACTAATCTAGTGATTCTAAAGAAAGTCATTATAATACTGTTTCTTGCTTTGCTGTAGACCTGGCTTCTCTGGAGATGTCCAGAGGTCAATTCACTCCAAAAGACTGATTCAGTTTTTCCATGCCTCAGTTTTTTCAAGTTACAATCACTTATACCTGATTATTAATAATGTAATAAAAATGAGATTAAATCTGAACATCCCTAAGATTATTATTTAAATTTCTTGAGTTGCCATGGTTATGATTTCAACAAAAAGCTGGTTCTCTGGTATATTTGGGTTTTGCTATAATAGTTGTAATGATGTATACAACAAACAATTATAGTTACTCACAGGCAATATTCCATTTGCTTTACTGTGTAGCTGATAAGTGAAATGAATGGTTTACTCATAAATTTTTTGCATATCCCTAAATGGTTTAAATTTTCAGAATGAATTGGTACACCAAGACTCTTCTTTTAAGCTAGATAATGACTGTTTTAAACAGTGGTAAAGTATAAGTTCTTTACTGAGATAGCTTAGTGTTGCTTTTATCTTTTTGTTTTGTTTTCCCCATGTGATAGTTAACTGATTGTAACAATGTAAGAAATGCCTAATTAGCATATTTCTGGGTGTGGCTAAAGGAATTTCCTGAAGCCTCACCCTGAGTATGAGTGACACCAACCAATAGGCTTGTCCTCTGGCACTGACTTCAGCCTCCAGTACAGACTCTTTCAGCCTTCTGCAGACCATTTGGCCTCCTGATATGGACTTGCATGGGACACTATGTTGAGTTCTAGCCTTTAACTGGGTCTTTGGCTTTCCAGTTCACACTTTTGCATAGCTGACTGTGGGCAGTTACTGGAAGCCAATCTGATAAATTCTTATATATTTGTATATCTTCCATTAAATCTATTTCTTTAGTAAGCACTGACTGATACATCTTGGCATTTAAAATTCTTTATTTTAATTGAAATTGAAATTGAATTTTAAGGGAATATTTATATGTAGCTTCATGGAGTATAAAACTTCACTAAGTTAAAAATGCAACAGGATAAATTTATGAAAGAAATGAAAAACAATGAATACATGGTCTATTTAGAATTCTGCCCACATTTGCATTGACATTTTCATCATTTTTCTCTTTAACGTAGCCTTTATTTGTTCTATTAGAATCCTCCAAATAGTAACATATCTGATGTTTGTACTTCTAGAAGGTTAAGTTGCATACTTTAATTTTGTCAAGGAGATTTGGTGCCTTGGGCAAACTGCTTGTAAACATTACTTACACAAAGAATTAAATGTGCTACCACTAATCGTTGCCGACAGGACCTATATTTATTGTGTGCTTAGACACAGTCTGTATTTCCTTCCATGCAGGAGTGCTAGTTACCTTTTTTAGGCCATTTGTGGAGAAAACTCTGCATCCCTTATGTAGATGGATTCACCTGTTACACACTGCCATAAAATTCCACAGATTTCTTGTCTTCTGATTCAACCCTTTGCTCTATCCCTGGCAATTGCTTTCATGAAGGCAACTGGATTTTTGTACTTATGGTTAAAGGACTCTCAAATCCGATTCATGGCATTCTGCTGGAAAGTCACTGCAGACTCTTAGCTGTCTAGTCAAACCCACCTTGACTAGAGGAGCAGCAGAACATGATCTCATGGTGGAATTCATGAACTTTCAGTTGCACAATCCTAAAAGTCCTACCAGCCATCAGTGACTTATTAGCTGACCTTTTGGTTAAGTAATATAATTAATAGAAGCTAAGATTTATTTGCCTTTTAATGAAGAATATTGTGGAGGAAGTATTACCTACTAAGTAATGGAAATTAACCATTTAACTATATGCAAAGAAAGTACTGAATAAGCCTTGCTCCTGCAATGAGGATGATCAGGAACAAACTGGAAACATTATATCAGGGCAGGTACTGGCTGCCTCCTTTTATGAAATATTTCCTTCTTATCAGAGTTATTAGCAATGTACTTGGCCAAAAGATCACCTTGCTCTCCTTGCCATGGCCTAGACCATGAGGCTAAGTTCTGGGATATAAATGGAAAGGGTTTGAGGAAATTTTAGAAAGGCTACTAAGCACATGGGTGCTTCTGTCTCACTCTTTCACGTTTCTTTGACTTGTAGTCTGGAATACAGGTACAGTGGATGGATATTCCACTACCTTGGAAAATGAGATCTTGAAGAAGAAAGCTGCGTATTGAGAGTACTGAAACACAAAGAAGACACTCAGGGCTCCTACTGATGTGCCTACGTCATTTATTCCTTTTCTGGATTAGTGAATAAGAAAGAAATAAACATCTGCTATTTTAATGCCTTTGTTATTGCTGTGATTGTAACACTGAAAATGAACCTCAGCCTAAATGATACAGAAGAACATGTTTTTGAAAGTTAAATTTGTATTATTGGGAGGGCTCTTCATTTTTTAGTTTCATGAAAGGGTGATTTTTAAAAAGCCAAATTTCTCTTCATGAGGAAGGGAGTGTAAAAAGTTTTGGGCAGATTCAGCACTGCTGTGGGAAAAGGCTATTTGGGGAGAAGAAGTGAAACATAAAGGCTATTTTTCGATGAGGAGGGATTTTTGTGGCAGTGAGAGACAGAAACCAGAGAGCAGCTTGGTCAAACGTACAGAGTTTTTTGAGGAGGTTTAAAGAAATTTCTCAATGTAATATGATAAAATATTAAAAATAAACACTATTTCCCACTTCTCCTTTCAGTAAATTATCAACATTTTGATAATGTGCAGTTTGATCTATTTTTCCTCTGTGTATGTGAAAGCTGTTGAGTTCAGTTTGAAAGAAGAACTTTGAAGTAGAATCTAACAAGCAACAAAGAAAAGACTTCTTCACAAGTTCACTTACTGGATTATCATTAACAGAAGTCTAGCTACTAAATCTGACAAATCACTGTTCCAAAAAATTCTGTAATAGTGGAGGTACCTAAAGTTGGAACTGTCGTAAGAGTTAAACTACTTTCTGAACCATATTTTTAGACCTTATGAACACTTGTGAAAAACTGGATTGGTATGGTTTTGATCTAAAATGTTCTACCAAAGTCTCATGTGTTCAGAGGTAGGGTTTTTGGAAGGTGCTTAGATAGTGGGTGGTTTAATACGCATTGGTGGATTAACCCATTGATGAGTTTGTAGCTGAAAAGGCTGTTAGGAGATGGACCCTGTTGGAAATGGTGAGTCATTAGTGGTTGCCTTTGGAAAGTCGATTTTCTCTCTCTCATTTTCTATCTATCTATCTATCTATCTATCTATCTGTCTATCATCTTTCTGGCTCTTTCTTTTCTCTCTGCTTCCAGACACTGTCAGGTGGGCAGCTTTTATCTACCATGCCCCTCTACCATAAGGTTTCTGTCTTGAAGGATGCTAACTATGCACCATAACCTCAGAACCTGTGAGCCAAATAAACTTCTCCTTTAAGTTAATGGTGTCAGATATTTTGATCCAACGACTCAAATATTCACAAATGTTTACAAGAAAAAATCTGGCTATGACTTTTAAACACAATGAAAGTGTTTATAAAATCAATAGCTCACGACTTTGCTACTCCTGTCAGGTTTTGCTACTACAGAATTCTATAACAATTACTGTAAAATATTTCCACTAGAGATATTTCAGTACCTTTTTATACTCAACTCATGAAGGTCAGTTACCACATTTCATACAAGGAAGTAAATTAGGGTAAAAAGTAAGTCCCTAGAATCCTGAAGGGGGAGACAAATATATTGGAAACCCTCCAGGTTTTAGCTACATAATTCTCTTTCTTAAAAAATCCATACCTGTGAGACCGTAGATTTGTTTGATAATCTTGATATTACCTGAAAAAAAAAAAGATGCTTTAGCAATCATGTAAGTTTCTGGTGGTGATTTGGGAGTGAGTTAAAAGCAGGATGCATACAAAGAGAATTTTCAGGGAATACATGTTGGTGGAGACTTATGCATCCACTTATATAAGCTAAAGAAGAGAAAACATCTTTAGAAAGTTCTTGAAAACATCTCTTCCAGCCTATCATCCAAGCTTCTGCTACTGAATGTGTGAAATGAAAAAAGCAGCAGCAAGTTGAATGCTTATTGCAGCACGTTACACCCTGGGAGCAATCTTCACAACAATGAGCATCCTGGTCGAATTTTACATTTGATGCATCATTTTTTCTTATTTAGTTTTATCCTTCTTCCTTCTTTATCCCACTTGTATATTGTCTCATCTTCCTTCATTTTTCCCCTTTAGCTGTGTGAAAATCTATGTCTAAGGAATCTTGTTTTATTTAATCTCATTGCTTTTCATTTATCCACCTCCTCTTCTTGTTTGAGTACTAGTGGGCGATGATTTCTCCTTCCTGTCCCATTTTTTTTACTCATTGTGATACTCCTGTGAACAAGGGGTTGTATATTCCTACTTAACTAAACCTAGGATACCATCAGTTGCAAAACAGAAAAGGTGCTACTAACCAAATTGTGACATACCATGGATTGTAAGACAGTTTTCAGTTTCAGAGATGATAAAATGTGGGAGGAAATGTATATCTTAAAATCATTGAAACTTGGATCTCAGAATACATTTTGCATAACTTTAGTACTGTGAAAGACTATATTAAATACATGCACTTTCCATGAACCACAAAGGAGCTATGAAAATTATGACATGTCCTGAAAATATACTGGTATCATCCATATTTTTTTTGCCTAATTACATTTCTTTCATTTTAATTTGATATTAGATGCTATAAATTAACATACTTTTATTGAAATGTAAAAAATGCACTTGAAAATAATGTGTCTAGTAATCGTACATACATGGTAATTCTGTCAACCTCTCTTTAGTTTTTTTCCTAGATGATTTGGAAAATAGATGTTATTATTTATACAAATATGAGCAATCATTTCTGTGTAAATACATGTTTCACCAGTGTTTAATTTTATCAAAAGCAGCCATCCCATTCTACATCTGTTTAGTTGCCTAAATACTCATTAATCAGAAACATTTTAGACATAAGTTTTGTAATAATTCCTCAAACAGTGACAAAACAGCTGAATAATTAAAAGTGTGAAAAAACCCAAAATTATGATGCTGTTTTTACTAAGTGGTAAATATGACAGTGTGCTTTAAAAAAAGTCTCTCAGGGATAGCTTCGGTAAGAACACCGCGGTGGAATTCAGAAAGCCCGAACACCTCCTGACTGACACGTCCTCAGGACGATGGGAGAGACAGTGGCAGATCACCTTCTGACCTGGCAGTGCTCCCAGCTTCCTGCTCACTGCCACTATGAATTCTGTCTAGCTGTTGAGTTCCGGGTTATCTTCCATATCAGTGCTTTTTAAACATATATGTGCCATGAGTCACTTAGTGATCTGTCACAGTGCAGGTTGTGATGCAGGAGGTGGGGTGTGAACCTGGGACTGTGAATTTCTTGTGATTTCTCAGGCCACACTGACGCTGCTGCTCACAGGGCAAACTTTGGAGAGCAAGACTGTATCACTAAATCACAGTGAAAATAATCCCATCACCTATCAATTAATTGCCTTGTGACAACACCCTGATAAATATTTCCCAGGTATTATGTCTACTAATCCTGCTTGAAGTTCTAGAAGTTAGTTTTAATCTCCATTTTGCTGAAGAGGAAACAAAGTTTTAGACTGAGTTAAGTGTTTTTACTCAAGGCTGCAAGGTAATAATGGACTAGAAGCAGAAAAATGAATGCAGAGTGACTGTTTTGAGGACAGAATGTAATAATATATTTTAAACTTGCTTCCTTGAAATATATTTTTATTCCTTCTGGTTTTTATTTTTTATCTTTGATCACCTCACATAACTAGCATCTTTTTCCAAAATCACTAAAGGTTAAAAGTCAAGTAGAATCAAGTAAACTTTATGTATGTATAAATATATACGTGTATATATATTTATGTATACATGATTAGCAATTTTATAAAATATAGGCTATAAATAAATAATTTTATTTTTATGCAGTATTAATCAGATATGCTTAAAGCAAGTACCATAAGATATTTATTCTGATAACTAACACTTTCTGTTGATCCAGATTCTGTGAAATGCAGGGAATGTTAGTCAAACAGAAACTCAGGATTCTAAATCCTGATCAGAGAGTGCCTGCCGCAATGTTTTACACAATACGCAGATTAAATAATGTTGTGTGAAGCTTTCTTTAAAAAATGAGATTCCAGCATGTTAACTCTAGAGAGTGATTCTCTTCTACTTGGTAGTGGGTGGCTTCATCCACTTTACAAGGTTTTTAAGGTCCTATTTGAAAGCATAGAGTTAGATCAGCTCCCTAACTTCTGAGAAGTAGAAACTTCAGAGGGCTGAAATGACTTGGTCACTTCACCATTTACTAGAAGCCTTGAATCTTCATTTCAAATGCACTCACACAATACCACACATATTCTCAGGCATTTTCTCTCATAAGTAATGCTGCTGCTTGGCAGAAAGTTTGTCATGGAGCATATCTAGATGATCCCTGAAGACTCACGTGTCCACAGGTGGGGATTTTCTGAGGTGGTGGCTGGATCTAGGGCTTGAGGTACTGGGACTAAGGTTGTGTGCTACCTTTTGTGTGACAGTTTATATTCCAGGATGTGGATAATGGAAGCTCCACCCTGGGTGTGGTTCAACACGGTGAGTAGGTTTATAACCTCCATGGAATAGTCTAAAGGGAGACAGAGGAAGCAGACCTGCTGCTGTTCATTGCTTGCTGCTTCCCTGCCTTCTGTTTGACATGAACCGTTCCTCTCCGGTGATGCCCCTCGGCCCGCCATCCTACCCTGAAGTCAGCTCTACAAACTGTGACCTCAAACAAATTTGTCCTTCTTTAACTTATAAGTGTTGGGTATTTTGTTTTAGTAATGAAAAAAAAGTGGCTAAGACAGAGACTATATGTTTTCTTTTTTGTAGAATTTGACCTGACATGGGGTTTGATAATTGCAATAAAGCAGACCCCCCAAAACCTATTAACATCGGGTTACTCAAACACTGCTTTAAACTTTTCAGGGTCATAAATCTTTGTGGAAATGTAATATATTATAGACATTCTTTTTCCAGGGGAAATGTGAAAACTAATGTATGGATACAGCCTATGAATGGTGACTATTAATTAACACCATTTTATTTTTCAAGAGAACTGAAAAAGTTTGGACGTTTTGAGGAAGGCAGTCTAATCCTATGTTATACATTTTAGAGAAAAGGAGATATTTCTGATCATCTCTAATGGGGTTGTTTTTAAAATCTTTGAGTTATGGAAGTTGAAAAAATCAAAAGGAAGTAATGAGACATGAGGAATGGTAGTCATTACAACAGTGTTGAGAGAGATAAGAGAGTTAAAGAAGGGTCAGCCCATCCAGAACTTAGAATTTTGTCTTTCAAGATGGAAGAAGAGAGGTGTGCACATAAAGGTATCTTGGCACAGGGTGATCACGAAGGGAGGTGAGGTTTTATAGCCTTGTAGATTGAGAAAGAAAGACACTCTCAACCATAGAGAGTTGGTTTAAAATGGCTTCACATAGGAGTCAAGTCAAAATGATTGAATAGGAGTAGCCTTTTACATTGTGATCACAGCTCCAAAATTGTGCTCTGAGGAGGAAGAACTGCCTCCATTCCCATGATTTGAGTGAACACAAGCAGGACTCAGTGGCCCTGGCAGTCACTGGTCCTAAAGCTATAGGATACTGTGGCTCCATGAGATAGTAGGCAGGAGTCAGGGCAGGAAAGAAGAAAGTATGTTTCAAAGAGAATGAAAGAGGAAGAAAGCAGAATCAACAAAGAACTGACAAGAACTTAAATAGCACAGAGAATAGTAAAGGTAACCTAGAGAAAAACACAAAGCATTTTATAACTTAACCAGGTTTCCTGGCACAAGATCTAGGAAACAGAGGCTGCCAAAGGGATAAAGTAAGAAAGTGCAAATAACCCTGATAGTAGCAGGCTTGCTACCTGAACTGTAGGAGAAACTTGTAATATTTACAAGTTTTAAACCCAATGCAGGGATTTGGTCTAAAAGTGACTCCTCTGATTCACTCTGGACCTCCTCCAAACCCTAGAGCTGAAATCTTCACAAGAACCACTGCTAGATGCCATCTTGGCTCAAAGGGTGGCAAAAGAGTACTTGGCCCCAGCAGAGACCTTGGGCTGGTGAAAGTCTCACTGGGTGAAAGACAGGGATTCTTTCCTCTTAATGTCCTACAGCTTGAGTCCCACCTGTGCTGACTCAAATCATGAGAACAGGGTGTGTGTTGGGGAAGAATCTTCCTTCTCAGAACACTATTTTGGGACTGTAGCCACCACTGTAAATCTTGGATTCACGTGTGCCTGTGCACCCAGACAGAAAAAGTCCTGACCTTGCCTAGTGGTTTCTGGCCACAACATTGCCTGTGTCCTCCCACAGTCATCTAGGTAAAGTTTCTCTGTACCTCACAGCCTCAACATGGTGGATACTGCTGCAAGGTCCCAATTTTACTCTTGAGAGTGCACTGCATGGTGGTGGAAGAGCACCTTCTAGAGCCCCACAGCTCCAGGAACACAGTTTCCAAGAACCTCTTACACCAACGCTCTACCAGCACGACCTAGGACAGATACTCTTCCTGCCTCACAAGCTTGGGGTGATAGACACTGCTGTAAGTTCTTTGCTGTACCTGTGGTGAAATTGACAGCTGAGACAAGCCCTGCCAGAGCCCTGCAGCTCTAGGAATGCAGTAATGAATAACCACAACCCCTGCCATCCGCATTACCCCACACTGCACTGACTCATAGTGTCTAGGCAAGGTTCCCTAACCATCCTATGGCCTGGGATTGAAGCTGATGCAAAGAATGTAGCTTCTATCCCTAGCAAGGGCACGTCTGTGTTCTTCAGATGTGCTCAATACCATAAGACTCTTCTCCACTAAAGCATTTCCTGGCAGGATATAGGGCACTCCCACGGTGCTCTAAAGCCTCCAAGACAGCAGATACCAAACCCATAAGCCTCAGCAACACCCACACTCCACCTGCACCCACCCATATCATCTCTCTCAAAGGAGTGCAGATACCAGCACTCCTAACCCAAATGTTACCTGCATAGGCCCCATATGAGCTAGGAAATATCTCTTCCTTAACCAAGGGATTTTAGACCACAGATAGTGGTGCCAAAAGCTGTGGAACAATTGGTACTTTTCTTCTGGAACCTGAAGAAGGTATCATTTCACTCTTACAGCTCCCAAAAAGCAATTAACAGCCCTAAAAGCTTCAGTACCAACTAGACATACTATGGGACCTAGCAGAAGAGCCATAAGTCTACTTTCACTAGGGCCACAGATGGTATCACACCCTGTGCTCATCAGGCAGGGCCTCGAAAAAAGTCTGTTATAATCTGTGGATCTAGAATTGCGGCTGTTGGTGGCATAGCCTCAATTATCTTCCACACTCATCCTTCTTGTCCAAGGAAGGTCTCCTTCACATCTCATGACTCAAGAGTCATTGCTGTTCATGCCAAAACTATTGGCATTACTTGCATTTGCCCCCAAGGGACTGGGACACTGCCTTCTCCCATGCCCCACATGACAAATACTACAGCAAGTGCTGTCATAAGCTTTAGTGCCTTTTGGGCTCAACCCTGTGGATATTCAAGCCCATACTCACTGCAAAATCATACAACAACCTTCATGAACTGCTGTGCTCTATACTACTGACATACTCATATATGCTGTTGATATCAACAAAGATAAAGAAATCACAGACTTTTTATTTTTGGCTCCCACACAGCCAAGCCCAAAGCACTTATCCAACTGACATCCCACATCTAATGAAAATATTTTTCCTACAAAAGCTACTTAATAAAATTGCAAGAAATGACTGTTACCCTCAATGCAAAGATGTCAACATAAGGACACAATAACATGAAACATGAGACTTCCAAAGAAAAATAATTTAATTCTCCAGGAATAAACCTCAAGTTGAAGGAAATCTATAAAAGTTTTGAAAAATCATTTAAAATAATGATCCTAAGAAAACTCAATGAGATGCAAGAGAATGCAGATAAACAAAACAAATCAGAAAAAAATACAGGATGTAATTGAGAAATACAGCAGAGATAAAAATCACAGAAAAGAACCAATCACATTATTTAGAACAAAAACATCAATCAATGAAATGAAAAATGCAGTAGAAAAATTCCACCACAGCTTAGAACAAGCAGAAAAAATAACTTTGGAAACCGAGGACAAGCCCATTAAGTTAACTTATTCATGTAAGAGAAGAATAACTTAAAAAGAATGGCTACAAGACTTTTATGAGATATGGTTAAGCAATAAAATATATGCATTATGGGAATAACAGGGAGTAAAGAAAAGGGGAAAGGCACTGAAAACTTTTTCATGAAATAATGACTGAAAACTTCCAAAATACTCAAACATAAACATCTTGATCCAAGAAGATCAATACTTAATGGAGTTCAGTGCTAGAAATAAAATGATAAATATTATCATTAATAAGAGAGAAACTCACTAGAAAAATAGATACACAAAGAGAGAAGAGTAAGTCTTAGCATGTCAGAAAAATCACAAAAATAAATAATAAAAGAGGCAGAAAAAATTAAAATAAAGAAATCAAGGAAAATACAGCTAATGAAATAAGAGAAAGATGCCCATGTGTATCAGAAATAACTTTGAATGTAAATTGATTAAATTCATCAAGTCGGACAGAATTCCTAAAGATCAAACTATACCCTGACTACAAGAAAATCTTAGTTTACTGGTAAAAATAATCATAGACTACAAATAAAGTACTGAAAAATATGCAAATGACAACAGAAAATATAAAAGAGTAGCAATATTCACATCAGATAAAGGAGACTTAAAAAAAACTAAAAACACAAAAAAGGTCATTTTATGTTAGTAAAAGAGTCACTCCAATGAAAAGATGGAACAATTGTAAATATATAAATGCCAAGTACAGACCCCTACATACATGAAGAATACTATTAGATCTAAAGGGAGAGGTAGATCCAACAGAATTCTAGTGGGAAACTTTACCCTCCACACACTTTTTTAATGGACAGATAATCCAGACCTGAAAATCAACAAAGAAATATCTGAGTTCAACCATACTATACAGCAAATGCACCTAACATGTTTACTGAACATTTTGTCCAACTGCAGCGGAATCCACATTTTTCCATCAGCACATAAAACATTCTCTAGGGCAGATAATATATTAGGTCACAAATCAAGTCTCCATAAATTTAAAAAAAAACCCTGAAAACATACCATTTATGTTCTCAGACCACTGCAAATCAGCAATAACAAGAAAGGAAAGTATACAAATAAGTGGAAATTTAATAACACATTCCTAAATGATCAATGGACAATGAAAGAAATTAAAAATAGAATAAAAAATTCTAGAAATTAATAAAAATGATGACATAACATATCAAATCCTGAGGGAAACAGTAAAAGAATACTGAGAAAGCTATTCATTGCAATAAATGCATACATCGGGCCAGGGATTTAGCTTAGTGGCATAAGCACCTGCCTGGCAAGTGCGAGGTTGTGACTTCGATCCCTGGTACGAAAAAACCCCAAACAAACAAACAAACAAACAATAAATAAATAAAATGCATACATCAAAAAATTAGAAGAGTCTCAAATAGACACTCTAACAATGCACCTTGAAAAAATGTAAAAGAAAGAACAAAACAATCACAAAGTTAGTGGAAGAAACAATGAAAATCAAAATGCAAATAAATAAAATCCAATCTAAAAAAATTGTGAAAAGTCAATGAAACAAAGAGTTGGGTTACTTTTTTGAAAGGATAAACACAACAAAAAATCCTTAGCTAGACTAATATTATGTTTTATGTTCCCAAGAACCTATGAAGGCAGGGTTTTGAATGTGAATGGATTATGAGGCCTTATTCATGGACTTGCTTATTAGGAGGTGGGGTCTGGCTGAGAAGGAGGATCACAGGGGCTGTGGCCTGGAAGTGTTTAGCTCACTACTTTGCTCCTACTTTGCTCTCTGCTTCCCTGCTGCCATAACAGGAGCAAATGTGAGGAGTTTCTCCTATGCTATCCCTCTGCCATGTGGCCTTGCAGTAGAGCCGCCAACTGTGACCATAACCATGAGCCAAAATAAACCTCTCATACTTTAGTTGTGTGTGACTGGTATTTTGTCCCATCAGTACAAAAAGTAACTAAGTCAACTAACCAAGAGAAAAAAAAGGAAGACCCAAATAAATAAAATCAGAGATAAAATGAAACATAGAACTGATACCACAGAAATACAAAAGATCACAGAAAGTATTATGAATAATCATATACCAAAAAAGGAATATCTAAAAGAAATTAATAAGTTCCTGAACATATACAGCCTACCAAAAGTGAATCAAGAAGAAATAGAAAATTTGTACAGACTAATACTAAGTAATGAGATCGAAGCAGTTATTAAAAACCTCCTATCTTAAAAAATCCAGGACTTGAGAGCTCTAGAGTTGAATTTTATAAAATATCTATAAAAGAGAGTTGAAGTCAAGATGGCCAATCAGTGAGCAACAAAATATAAAGCCTCCTGGGAAAAACAACTCATTTGCCAGAATAAAACACCCCAGAGAGACCCAGACAGAGGGAGATGGATCCTCTTGACACAGGAAGAAATTAAAATGTAAAAAAGCTTGTCAAACACATTGGGAATACAACTGAAACAGCTAAAAATTACAGGATATAGTATTTTTGCTGTGACCTGCCAAGTTTGCATTGGCCTGAATTTCTGCCAGCTTGAGTCCGCACCTGCCAGCAGAGCCACCCAAATTCATTCCTGCTGCCACTCACAGGAACCAGAGCAGCGCTGAAGTCGGGGGTTGGTGAGCCCAAAGGAGAGCAGAGCCGGTGAAGGGACCTTCATTAATCCACGGTCAGTGCTAGGAATAAGACCCTCCCCCAGGGCGACCAAATGGGCAACATGTTGGCATCGGGCAGGAGGAGCCTGAACTGGGAACGACAGTGACTTTAGTTGGTTGCTCTTTCCCCAGCGCAGATTTGTGGGATTTGCTTGGACTGGGCCATGCCCCTGGCTGGGACCCAATGAGCCATCCCAAATCGATGAGTGTCCCTGCGCCTAGCACGCACTAACAAGGTGAAGGCCCCTGAACTTTGGCTGGCCCGATAGGGAGGGGCAGGCAGGAGAGGGTGGAGGTCCCTTGCCAGTGTGCTTTGGAGGAACCGTGGCCAACAGGGAAGGGGGCTGGGACCTACACTGTAACCTGTGTGGAGGAAGCAGGGACCATGACAGGAGAGAGAGGCAGGAGGAGGCCCCCAGCCCAGAACTCTGAGAGCACTGATCCAGGAGAGGGAAAAACAAGGGAGATTGAGGGCAACAAACACATAACATCAGACATGGCTTCAATGGACATTAAGAGATATCTTCAGAACCTTGTAGACCAGCTCAAAACTGAAATATTAAATCAGGTAAAGCAAGATATGAGTAGAGTAATAAAAGAAATGCTCTCAGGAAACATCTCTCAGGAAGATACAGACAGAAGAAGGGAGGAACACAAAAAAAGGAGAGAAACATTCGATAAAGAATATAAAGAAAATATAGAATACATGAAGCAGATTCAAAGAGACTACCAGGAAATTAAAAACTCCATTGAAAGCTGGCAAAATGCTCTAAAAGAAACTAAGGATACACTATCAAAACTTGAAGACAAGTTTGCAGAGTATGATCATGAAAGAAAAGATCTCTTAAAAATAACAAGGAAACAGGCAGTAACAATACGAAGGTTAGAAGATGAAAAGAAAATCTACAGTTTAAGACTAAGAAATGTGAACAATAAAGCAGGAATACACACAGGAAAATCACAAAGGCTATTCACAGAAATAATTAAGGAGAACTTCTCAAGCATGGGAAAAGAAAATGACATTTGGTTATGTGAGGCATACCGAACTCCAGCTACCTACAACCAAAACAGAGGTACACTCAGACATATAATAATCAAAATACCAGAAATTCAATATAAAAACAGAATATTAAAAGCCGTCAGAGAAAAGAAACAGATTACCTATAAAGGTAAGCCCATCAGGATCACGGCTGTCTTCTTGACACAGACAATCAGATCAAGAAGAGCTTGGAGCAAAGTATTCCAAGCCCTGAAAGAAAATAACTTCCAGCCCAGATTGATCTATCCTGTAAAACTGTCACTAGAAATTAATGGAGAAACAAGATGCTTCCATGACAAAGAGGAACTGGGGGAGTTTGTGACCACCAATCCAACCCTACAGAGAGTACTGAAGGACATTCTAGAGAAAGAGAAAAAAAAATACCAGGATTTTAGGAACAGTGGCAGAAAGGCCTCAGTGAATGGGGCAGGCAGTAAAATGAAGGAGAAAACTAGACAAACAAAGGCAGAAAAATAGCATAGCAGAAATGAGGCAGAGAAGGATGGCTAGAATCTCTAACATAGATGGCCTTGATACACTATATTGTTAATAGTACACCAGGGTTTAAAACCCACATTACTCACACTACTCTGCTTAGATGTATTATATTCTGTCCCAGTCATTCTTCTGTACTAGATTTGAGGGCACAGTTATTCCAAAAATAATAGGATATAGTACGGTAATCATCCTTAATTTCCTATTAACTTAATCTAAAGCTCTGTAAAACCTATACTGTTTTACCATGACTGATCATAATCGAATCTGTTCTGTTAGATCGCTGTTTTGTATTGATAGATTTTATTCAAAGATTCACTAGAATATCCTCTATGGTTTGATTATTACCTGCCTTTGAAGTTTTATACTGTCTACAATGTTTTATTTTTACTAATAGTGTTACGTACTGCTATATTCAATTATGCCTGATGATATAGACAATTCTATTGAAGATACTAAGAAAAAACAAAGTAATCATTGTAGATCACCTTGTACTGTGATTTTATACGAGTTTTTGGTTTCACATTTTTATAGGAATTGGTTTTTTTTTTTTTGTCTTGCTAAGTTTTGTTTTTCCCTCTAATACAGAAAGGATATAAATATATGTAGAGACTCATGCATCTGTACACTCTCACTGTTTGAATATCTACTTTGTATGCTTTAATTTTGTAACTTGAACAACTATTTCTAAGAGGACAATATGCAATTTATCAACTAGTGATTTCTTATTGTTTATCTTTTTTTTTAAATTCTGTATTATCCCCACCCTTTACATGTTTTTATTTCTCTTTAAATAAATAAAAAAAATGAAAAAAATCTATAAAAATCCAAATTCTACTTTAATTATTGCAGTAAAATTTAAATGGAGGGAACTCTGCCAAACTTTTTGTATTAGGCCAGCTTTACCCTGTTACCAAAATCAAAGACACCACAACAAAAAGAAACTACAATCCAAAATTGCTGGTGACACAGACTCAAAAATGCTCCAATCAGGCCCAGGGTTTATCTCAGTGGCATAAGTGCCTACTTGGCAAATGCAAGGTTAATCCTTGGCAAAAAAAAAAAAAGCTCTAATCAAATTCAATAGCATATGAAACATAACGTCATCAAGTGTGAATAATTTTAGGGATGCAAAGATGTTTCAACATATGCAAATTAATAACTATGATATAACTCATCAGTAAAATTAAGGATATAAACCGTATGGTCATTTCAGCAGATGGAGAAAAGACATTCAGCAAGATTAAATATTCTTCAAGATAAAAACTACAATAAGTTTACTACAGAAGAAACATTCCTCAAAATAATAAAGACTATGGAGAACTCACTCAATGTCATACTGTAGGGGGGAAAAGCTGAAAGCATTGCCTGTAAGATAAGATGTAAGACAATAATCTCTATTTTTAGCATGCTTATTTAATATGTTGCTAGGGATTTTAGTATGAACAAGAGAAATAAAGGGCAACCAAAATGGAAAGAATGATGTTAAATTATCCATGTTTGTGAATTACATGATTATAAGTATAGTAAAGCCTAAATATTTCTTAAAAAATTGTTAGAGCTTATAAGCAAATTCAACAAATGTTAGGATGCACTAGTGATGTATTTGCTGAAAAGGAAATTAAGAAAGAAATTCCAATACAATGGCTAACAAAATAAAATTTTAAAAATAAATTTAACCAAGGAAATGAAAGATCTTTATAATGAAAACTATAAAGCCCTTATAAAAAATACAAAGAATACAAAAAATGGAAAGCTGTCCCATGTTCATAGATCATAAAAAATCAACACAGTTAAAATAATAAACTATCCAAAGTGATCTTCAGACTCAGTTCAATTTCCATCACAACACCAATGATCTTTAAAAATACTGATGAAAGAAATTATATAAGACACCAAAAATGTAAAGATATACTGTTTTAAATCATAAAAATCAATATTATTACAATGATACATGGCCCAAAGTTATATATGGACTCAATTCTCATCTCATTATCAATGACTTTCTTTACAGACAAAAAAAGAAACCCTAACATTGATACAAAACTCCCAAAGACCCAGAACAGCCAAAACAACCCTAACTGGAGGGTTAGAGATGCAAGACTAGAGTTATAACAATACCTGATATCAAAACATACTATAAAAGTACTTAAACATAATGGCGATAAAACAAAAACAGACATAGACCAAACAGAACAGAATAGAAAACCCAGAAATTAACTTGTTTTTTATACAGCCAACTGATTTTTTGACAAAGGCACCAAGAACATGTAGTGAATAAAATAGAATTTCTCTAATAAATGTTGCTAGAAAAATTGGATATTTATAGGTGGAAGACTGCAACTCACTGTACAAAAAATTGACTCAAACTGAATCAAAGACCTAAATCTGAAATCTGAACACAAATCTACAGTCTCAAACTTTTCTTCCTTTGATTGTTTTTATTTTTTCATGAGTATAAACATTATTTTTAGTTTTTTTATTTGCTTAGTTCTTACTTTTGTTTCTTCCTTCCTCTTTTACCTCCTGTCTTCTGCAGCAATCTCCAAAAGCTTAATCTTCCTTTGTCCTTCAACCTTGCTTCTAATATCTTTCTCTTCTTATTATTTCTCTATTTTTCTCTCTATGCTTTATAAGTATTCTCCCTAGAGGACAAAATCACCGAATTGTAGGGATACTTACTGTATATAATTCCCTGGTTTGTTTTCAATCTTGCTATATTACTACAAATCTTGTTCATATAATTAAAGGTGATAAATTAATAGTTACTGTGGTTTGTCATTTTCCAGGCTGTGCTTGATCCTATTGTTATTATAGACTGTACTACTTTAGCCAAGGTTACATAACTGTTATAATAAGTTGTTCTTCCTTTTATTCTAAGACTGAGATGATCTGTGGGTCATAAACAATACTATAGTCCAGTACCAAAGAAACAGTTCAATCAATACTTTACTCCAGTACCAAAGAAGTTGAAGAGGTGAGGTTGTGCAACAGACTCAAAAGCCAAAAGCCAGCTATACCTAAAAGACATCTCTGAAAAGCAGTCATTTCCTAACGAGTTTTTCATACTAGTAATAAAGCTATTTACCATAGGCATTTTACAACTACCAATGCAGGAAATAAATTTTAAAAATATAGAAAATCAGAAGACATGGAAGCAAGATACAACTCCAGATTTCCTTCAGGGGACAGTGAGGTGGAACAAATCAAAAGCCACCCACCTGAACTCTGTGAAGTGTTAGCAACAGAAGTAACAGAACAGATGATGATCTAAAAATAATTAAATAGATGGTGACCATAATAAAGGACATGGTTAGTGAATATAGAGTACATAAAGATTAGGAAAAAAAGAAGACCTTAGCAAAATGAGGGAAACCGTGAATGGCTAACTTAAAGTAGTAGAATCTGTGAAATATATTTAAAGAGATATCCAGCAGATTAAACATTGTGTGGAAAGAATGCACAGGAGAGTGAACGGCTGTGAAGACAGAATATCCGATCTAGAAGACAGGCTGTGGATAAGTGATCATGAAAAGAAGGATTACTTAAAAATAGAATGGAAACACAAAAAAGGTCAATTCAACAAGCCCTAAATGATGCAAAAATGAATAACCTAGGATTGATTGGAATCAATAAAAAAAGCAGGAGATAACACCAATGATATGTAAAAAAAAAACCTGTTCACCAAATAATGGCAGAAAACTTCTCAAGTAGAGAAAAAAGAATTTAATATATGGAACATAGAGAACTCCAATTAGTCATTATTAGAAAAAAATTACACTAAAGCATATAATGGTCAAGATTCCAGAAATTTAATGTGAGAACAGAATATTAAAAACTGTTGGAGAAAAAAAAATCTATGAAGGAAAGTGCATATGAATCACAGCAGACTTCTCAAATGGGCTGTTAAGTCAAGGAGAATTTGGAATGAAGTATTTCCTATACTAAATGAAAATAACTTCTAACACAGATTAATGTACCCCACAATATTATTTTTCAAAATGGGTAGATAAATAAGACACTTTCATGACAAAGAATATCTAAAGGAAATGATGACCAGCATATCAGCACTCCAAAATGTTCTAAAGGACATCCTACAAAGAGATAACAATTTCATAAACCCCAAAAGAGTGAATTTACTAGACAAGGCAAGAAATTAAACAGAGGGGGAAAGAAGGGAACCAATATCGGGAAAATTATATGACAAAAGTGAACAATACATGTCAGTTGTGAGCATCAATGTAAATGGTCTCAATTCACCAGACAAAAGAAGCAGATTCACAGAATGGATCGACAGACAATCTCTAACAATATGCTTCATATGTGAAGCACATTTAAGTTAAAAAAAAAATCATTGCCCTAAGGTCAAAGGGCGGAAAACATCCTCCATGGGAAAACCCCCCCGAAAATTGCAGACAAAGTAGATTTCAAGCCAATACTGATCAAAAGAGACAAAAAAATGTTATAACATCCTTGTTAAGAAACAATCTGAAAGGGAGACATACCAGTCATAAATGTATATGCACCAAATACCAGAATACCCAACTACATAAAAGAAATAATAACAGCATAAAAATCAAATAAACACCAATATAATTCTATTGGGGATTCCTAGCACACTGTCACAAATACACAGATTGACTACACAAAAGTACAACAGAGAAGTCTCAAAACTGAACTAAACCTTCAAACAAAAGAATTTAGTAGATATTTATTGGTGTTCCATCCCACGACATCAAAATACTTATTCTTCTCAGCTCTGCATGGGAAGTTCTTCAAAATGGACCCCATACTAGCTCACAGAACATGCTCAAGTAAATGCAAAAGAATTGAAATTATCCCATGCATATTATCAGACCATAGTGGATTGAAATTGGAAATCAATGGCAAAAGACACCAAAAAAATCTTCATAAAGCACTTGGAAATTAAATAATACCCCCCTGAGCAATCAACAAGTCACAGAGAAAATGAAAGAAGAGATTAGACAGTCTCTAGAATTAAATGAAAATGTCAATACAACATACCAGCGCTTATGGGACACACTGAAGGCACTTCTACGAGGGTAATTTTCACATAAGAAAAACAGAGCAAGCTCAACTAAACAACCTAATTTTGAATCTCAGTCTTCTGCAAACACAAGAGCAAGTTAAATCCAAAACTCATATGAGAGAAGAAATTATAAAGATTAGGACAGAAATTAATGCAGTTAAGAGTAAGAAAGCAATCTAAGGAATCAATGAATAAAAGAGTACACTTTTTGAAAGATTAAATAAAATAGACGAACCCTTAGCTAACCCTGCCAAAAAAGGAAAGACTCAAATCCATACACTTAGGAATATAAAGGATGAAATCACAAAAAATGCTGCAGAAATTCAGATGATCATCAATACCTACTTCAAGAACTTATACTGTAAGTAGCTGGAAAACACAGAAAAAATAGATTCCTAGATACAGATGAATTACCAAAGCTAAATTAAGAAGACACAAAAATTCAAAATAATGCAAAATCAATCAAAGAAAATGAAGATGTAATCAAAAAACTATCAGCAAAGAAAAGTACAGGTCCTGACTGATTCACTACTGAATTCTACAAGAAATTTAGAGATTTCCTAATGTCACTACTCCTCAAACTCTTTAATGCATTGAAAGAGAATCAATATTCCTGAACTCAAATCTGGGAACAAGAATTACCATGATACCAAAACCAAGGAAGGATCCAAACAAAAAAGAGTCCAACAGGCAAATCTCCCTAATAAACATAGATGCAACAATCCTCAATAAGATGCTGGCAAACAGAATTCAGCAAATCATTGATAATATACTACATCAGTAAGAGCATTCATCCCAGGGATGCAGGAATGGTTCAACATATGCAAATCAATAAATATAATAAACCATATTAACAGAGTCAAAGTCAAAAATCATATGATCATCTCAATAAATGTTTAAAAAGCATTTAACATGTGGGAGAGAGAACCAGTAGATCCACCTCTGCCTGTTGGTTGCTGCCATCGAAAGGCTTGCTTTCTGTGGGCAGTCAGCAAAAAAGCAAGGACATGCATCCCCATGCACCTGTAGGCTACCACTGGGGGCCCTTACTTCCTTTGGGTAGCCATCATCCTCCAGGAGAATCAGACAAACACACCCCTGTGTGCCTGCCACCATAAGGGTAGTCCCAGCATAGACACACAGGCTGAGAGAAGCAGTCCCACCACCATGCACCCCTGACCATTCAGGAAGTCCCAGTATAGCTGCACAGGTCTGGAGAGGCCTGCTCCAGGCTCTGCTACCTCCTTGTAAATCTGGGGTCAGAAGAACCCAGCTGTCTGTCCTATCCCCCTACACCATGGAGGGGAGCCAACATGGGAAGTGCCTGGGGCCCCACAACCAGCCTGGTGGGAGGAACCCAGGAGAATGTCAAGATGAAGGAGCAAAAGGTAATCTCAGACCTCCAGCCCACACACAACAAGTCTGGGAGATATAGGCATGGAAGAAAATGGAAGTCACACACCTGAAATCTCTGAAAGGATAGTAACTGAAGTAAAGAAACAACTTCATGAGACTGTAAAAGTAATCAGATCAGAAATAAAGTCTCAAGTAAAAGAAGAAATCACAAACAAAAAAGCAATTGCTCAGCATATCTAAAGAAGACATAGATTAAAAAAGAGGATTATAGGAAAATGATGGAAACCTTGAATGAATATAGAAAGAAATTACAATGCATGAAACAGATTCAAAGAGATATCCAGGAAATTAGAAAGTCAGTTGATTTTCAAAACTGCTTGAAAGAGACTGAAAATAAGACTCTCAAACCTTGAAGACAGGATTGCAGCTAGCTATCATGGGAGGAAAGATCTATTAAAAATAGCAAGAAAGTTTGCCATCACTGGTCATTTGAGAAATACAAATTAAAACAGTATTGAGATTCCACCTTACTGCAGAAAGAAGAGCTGCCATCAAGAAATCAACTGATAACAAATGTTGGCAAGGCTGAGGGGAAAAAGGAACACTGCTCCACTGTTAGTGGGAATGTAGACTGGTGCAACCATTATGGAAATCCATATGGAGAATTCTCAGAAGACTAGGATTGGAAGTTCCACTCAATCCAGCTATCCCCCTCCTGGATATTTTCCCCAAAGAACTGAAAAGTTCATATCATAGTGATATATGTGCACCCATGTTCATAGCTGCACAATTTGTGACAGCTAAATCCTGGAAACAACCAAGATGCCCATCAACTACAGAGTGGATGAAAAAGATGTGGCATTTTTATACAAGGGAATATTACTCAGCTATTAGAAAGGATGACCTTGAGGCCTTCATAGGCAAATGGAGACAACTTGAGACTATCCTCATTAGTGAAATAAATAAGAATCATATTTATAAATATCATATTGTGTCTCTAGTGTAAAAAGTAAATAAGAAGTACAAGTGTAATAAAGCCAAAATGTGTAATTGCTATTGTAAAAAAGAGGAAAAGAAAGTGCTCTAAGGAATATAACTGCATGTATGTTTGAGTGTGTAAAATAGATGACCATATTGCTGAATCTTTGTTGGATCTTTGAGCAAAACTGTTTGTAGTCTGACTGTCTGAATATTTACTATGTACCCTTTAACTTTGTAACTTGAACAACTGCATCCAGGATGACAGTACGTAATTTATAAATTACTGATTTCTTAGTGGGGCTTTTTCTCATTCTCCTTTTTCTTTCTTTCTTTTAGAATTCTGTATTGTTGCTACCCTTTTTTCTGTTTTTTTTCTTCTCTTTAAATAAAATTTGAAAAATGTATAATTGCTATTGTAAAAAAGAGGAAATAGGAAGCTCTATAAAAGATATAGCTGCATGTATGTTTAGATGTTTGGGATTGATGACCATATTTCTAGGTTCTTTTTGGATTCTTGAACAGATCTGTTTGTACTCTCACTGCTTTAGTGTCCACTTTGTGTGCTTTAATTCTGTAACTTGAATAACTATTTCTAAAAGAACAATATGTAATGTATCAACTAGTGATTTCTTACTATTTATCTTCTTTTCTTGAAATTCTGTAATATTTCTACCTTTTTCCTGTTTTTTTCTCTTTAAATAAAAAAATAGCAAGAAATAAGGAAATAACAATTCAGTAGCTACAAGATGATGCAAAGATATATAATTTAAGAGTGATAGGTGTAGGTGAAGAAGCAGGGGTAAACACAAATGAAATCAAAAGGTTATTTATAGAAATAATGGAAGAAAACTTCCCAAACATGGGACATGAATCTGGCATGTAGATAAGTGAGGCATATAGTTCTCCAACTAGCCATAACCAAAATACATCTACATCCAGACATGTAATTATTAAGATCCCAGAAATTCATCATAAGAACAGAATATTAAAAGCTGTTAGAGAAAAAAAACAGATCATTCATAAAAGAACACTAATCAGAACCATGGCAGACTTGTCAACACAAACCATCAAGTCAAGAAGAGTTTGGAATGAAGTGTTTTAAATCCTGAAAGAAAACAACTTTGAACCAGGAGTGATATAACTTGCAAAACTATTTTTCAGAATTGATGGAAAAATAAGATACTTTCATGATAAAGAAAAACTGAAAGAATTCATGACCACCAAATCAACCCTACAGAGAGTGCTAAAGGATATTCTAGAGAGAGATAAAGATGACCGTATTTCCAGTAATAGCAGAAGAGGATCACCAAACAGGACAGGCAATTGAATGAAGGGGAGAAGTGTAGGGCCAACAGCAAGAGGATAGAATGGCAGAGACAAACCAATGTATGCTGGTTGCAACCATTAATATAGATGGCCTCAGTTCAGCAATAAAAAGAAATACAGGGAGAGTGGATCAAAAAATGAGGTCCATCAATATACTGTATACAAGAAACATAGTTAACTGGAAAGGAAATTCACAGACTGAAAATCAAAGGAGAGGAAAAAAAAACTGTTCCATGTAACAGAAGTATCAGAATAAAAGCAAGGGTAACTTGCCTATCAAGTGTAGAATGGATAAGAAAGATATGATATTTTCATGCAATGTGGAAAATTTCATGGAAAGCTACCTAGCTCTAAAGTAGAATACTCTCGAGGTTCTTGTAGGTAAATGGATGCAACTGAAGATCACGTTCATGGGCAAAAGGGTTTGAACTCATATGGGTGAACCTTAGCATAAAAAACAGAAGGAGTTAATGGGATCCAAAAAGCATAATTGATATTGTAAAAGTGATAGGGGAAGAAACACCTGGGAGAGAAAGTGGTAACTACTGTTAAGTTCTTATTGTCTTGTCTTGAACTCTTTCATTGTTTTCATAACTTTGTTAGCTTTGGCTTTGTCCTGTCTTGTTTTGTTAGATTTTACTGTATCTGATAGTATGGGCAGCTATTTTGAACATAATGGGATATATTATGGTAATCACAGTTGATTTCCTATTGTTTTGAAGTCCTATAATGTTTTCATTCATTTGTTTAATTATTTTTATTCTGTCTTGTTTTATTTGATTTTATTATGTGTGACAGTACAAACAGGTATTTTGAAGAAAACAAAACATTATGGTAGCCATTGCTGATTCCCTATCATCTTGTTTTGAAGTCCTATAATGCTTTTATTCTTTTGTTTTGATTGGTTTTATTCTGTTGTGTTTTATTTGATTTTATTGCGTGTTATGGTATGGACAATTGTCTTGAAGAAAACGAGACATTGTAGTAAACATTGTTGATTTCCTGTTATCTGGTTTTTAAGTCTTATAATACTTTCATTGTTCTCATTGGCTTTATACTCTTTTGTTGTATTTGATATTCTTGTGTGCAAAGGTATGGACAACTATTTTGAAGAAGACAAAAGACATTATAGTAGTCACTATTGATATCCTATTGTCTTGTTTTGAAGTCCTGTGTTGCTCATATTGTTCTGTTATGATTCGTTTTGTTTTGTTTAATCTCTTTAAAATAAAAAAGATCATTTAACAAAGTCCAGTGCTCATTCATGATAAAATCCCTACAGGCAATTAGAATAGATCATCTCTATCTCAATCTGATAAAAGTCATCAATGACAAACCAACAATCAGCATCCTGCTAAATGGTCAAAAACTTAAACCCTTCACTCTAAAATCAGGAAGTAGACAGTGTCCACTATCATCACTCTTATTCAGTGTAGCTCTGGAGACATTGGCCAGACTAATTAGACAAGAGAATGAAATAACAGAATTAAGGATAGGAGTGCTGATAGCATGGTACTCTACATAGAAGACCCCAAAAGCTTCACCAAGTGACCTATAGATTTGACAACCAAATTCAGTAGTGTAGCTAAATATAAAGTCAACACACAAATAACAAACCAACTGAGAGAAATTAGGGAAACCACACTTATCACAATGGCATCAAAAATGAAATATTTAGGAATCAATCTATGAAGGAAGTAAAAGACCTTTATATTGAAAACGACAGTACTCTGAAAAACGATACTGAACAGAAAGTCAGAAAATGGAAAGATATCCACTGCTCATGGACAAGAAGAATGAACATTGTCAAAATGGCCATATTGCCAAAATTTTTAAACAGATTCAATGCAATCCCAATCAAAATGCCAACAACATACCTTACAGAATTAGAGAAAAGAATGCTAAAATTCATTTAGTACCAGAATAGCAAAATAAATTCTGGGAAATAAAGTCCTTGACTTAAAGTTATATTATAAAGCTACCATGGTTAAAAAAACATGGTACTGACAGAAAACAGATTCAAGGGTCAATGGAACAGACTAGAACATGCAGAAACAGCCTCAAACACACTCAGCCACCTTATCTTTGATGAAGAAATCAAACACTCATTGGGGTAACATAATCTCTGTAATAAATGGTGCTGGAAAAACTAGCTTTCCACATGCTAAAGATTAAATGTAGACTCATATCTCTCACCATGCATTAAACTAAAATTGAAATGGATCAAAGACCCAAATATTCAAGTAAAAACACTAAATATACTGAAAGAAAGAATAGGTAGAACTCCCGAATACTTAGTTGTTTGCAAAGAGTTTATGAACAAAGCCCTGCTAGCATAGGAAATATCACAAAGTATCTACAATGGGGAGCTTTTTAAAAAGCTTTTTTACAGCAAAATAAAGCACTAACAGGGTGAAAAAATAATCTAAGCCAAGCGTGGTGGCTCATGCCTGTAATCCTAGCACTTGGGAGGTTGAGGCAGGAGGATCATTGTGAGTTCGAGACAAGCCTGGGCTACAAAGTGAGCTCAAGGCCAGCCTGAACTGCATAGCGAGACCCTGCCTCAAAAAAAAAAAAAAAGACAAAAAAAACTCAAGAGTGGGAATAATTTTTGCCAGCTGTTTCTCAAAGGATTTCTATCTAATATATATAAAGAACTAAAAAAATCAAACTTCCAAAATTTGAAGAACTAAAGCCCAAATGGGCACCTGAAATGAATAGACACTTCTCAGAGGATGAAGCACAAACAGCAGATAAACATATGTAAAAATGTTCAACACCAGTGTTCATGAAAGAGTAGCAGATTAAAATAAACCTGAGATTCCAACAGAATGGCTATTATGAAGTCATCAACCAAAACAAATCCTGGAAGGAAAAAAAAAAAGAACACTTCATCACTCTAGACAAGAATGTGAAATGGTGCACCTGCTGTAGGAATCAGTGTGGAGAGTCCTCAGAGGTTCCTAGAGGTTCCATTTGATCCAGCTATTCCCCTTCTATGCATCTTCCCAATAAAATTAAAAGATGCATACCACAGTGATACATGTACGGAGCATAATTTATAACAGTGAAAACTTAGAAACAGACCAAATGCCCATCAACCAAGGAAGGCATAAGGAAGATGTGGTGTTTTATTTTATACAATGGAGTAGTATTCTGCCCTAAAGAAGGATAACTGAGACATTTTTAGGATGAATGGCTGCATCTTTTTAATTGTTTTTTATTTTAAAGAGAATAAAACAAAGCAAAGCAAAACAAACAGAACAAAGTAAATCATAACAGAACAATGCAAGCAGTGCAGGCCTTCACAACAAGACAACAGGACATCAACAGTGGCTCTTGTTTTCTTTGAAATAGTTGTCCATACCTTTACACACAGTACAATCAAATAAAACAAAAGAGTATTAAACCAATCAAAGCAAAAGAATGAAAGCATTGCAGGACTTCAAAACCAGATATTGGCTGCACCTTGATACACTTGTAAGTCAAATACATCGGACACACATGTTTTCAGCTCTAGGGTGGATGAATGAGTAAGGAAAATGTTGCATTTAAACAATGAAATTTTATTTGTCTACACAAAAGATGAAGTCATCTCATTTGCAGTGACATAGGTGGAACTGGATATCATTACACTGTGTAAAACAAACCAGACAAAGAATGACAAATACCATATATTTTCACTCACTCATGGAAGCTAATGAATCAAACTTGTAAAAGTGTAAAAAGGAAATTGTACAAGGAAACTGTACAATTACCTTGGTAATTGTAGTGGTAATTATACAAGGGAGAGGGTAAGGAAAAAGAGGGACAAACAGATATTTAATAAGAAGCTTATAAATGCAAGATGAGGTAATCATTTCCAATCCTGCTTTTGTAAAGTAGGATACATACTGGCAAAATAATGTATGATGCATTTCAAAATGACTAGGAAAGAAAAGTATGAAATTCCCAATATATAAAAATGATTAATGGCTAAAGATATAGAAATGGTTATTCCCCAGATCTGACTAATATACATTGTATACAAGTATTGAATTTCCATAATGTACCCCATTATTTGAGCAAATTAAAAAGTAATTAAAAGATATCTTCACAAACTTTTCTTCTTCTCTTTTATCCCTTCCTAACTCACCTAAACAGTTTCATTATTTGTGTCCAGGGGAAAGTGAGAGAGAGGACTCTTAAGTTGGTGTGGAGAATCAGAGTAAGAAAAAGTATTTTCTCATCATTATACTATCTGCAGCAAGAAAGCAAAAGAAACTATGGGGAGAAGACCTTAGTAGTCTACTATTGAGCCTGAATTGCAAATGGAAATTAAATACATGTGAGGCACAGTAATAGTAACTTTAGACTTGAAAAGTGCTACTATATCCTCTAACGGTGTTCTTACACTTTTGAATGAAGATATTTCAACAAGAATTTTCATAACCTTAAATTTGTCCATGGCCATTCAACCAGTTTTCTCCTAAAGTTCTTACATTCGTCAATGGTCAGTTTTCTTGCCATTAGAATTTCTGCCATTTACTTTAGTTTGGAAGGGAGCTCTTTGATTCTTTTATCTTTTTTCCTCACTTATTAAATGACTATATAGAGTTCTCATAGATGGTACTATGGTAACCAGCTTTGGGCTTAGTCTATCATGGGATGGTGAAGCTCTACCTTTTGGGGAATTTGAGTTGCTTTCTGGTAGTGGTGAGACATACTTTAAACTTTAGTTAGTGACCTTTCTGTGCTCAAATTCCTTTTAAGAGATAAACCACCAGGAATTTGACTAATATGAACAAGAAGGAAGCAAATCTTAATGGATCCTGAAGTATGGACCTATGCATCTTAAACTGTAACTTTAGTGGGTGAATGTGGCAAGGAGTTTAAGACCTGATTTTCATTGTTTACTTGGTACATAAATCAGGATTTATAAGGTCTTTATGAATCTGCAAATGTCCTCTCAACTTTGGACTGTCAGAAGCACAAAGTGGTCTGTCAGGAATATTATCTAAAATTGAACAATCAATTATGAAATGACATGCATGTTATGATACTCTTCTTTCTGGGTGAAACATATTATTTTTGCTTCATTAATAATGACACACAGGTAAAGTCACAAAGCAGATTGAAGGAACATGTGCTCTCATTCAGAAAAAGGTATCACTTCATATTTTATCTTGTGTAGTGATTAACGACATAACCAGTATTGATGGTTGTTTGAAGTACAGAGACTATAAATGAAGCAGGCTGTGTAATAATCCCGTAATTCACATAGTTAAAGTGTCTGCTCTGGCATAGCTAGGAATAATTGTCATATACTGGAGGTATGGAGCAACTGGACAGATCTCATTTTATTTCTAACCCTTTTTTCCCTCTTAATGAGTGAAATGGAGGTGCCAATGGGTAGTGTATGACATTAGTAGCAAGTTGCAGGTGGGAAGGGGAGATGAAAGCTTCTGGGGATGGGTAGGCTTTGAATAATGGAGTGTAATTTTCAACTAAACCAGTCTGATATTTCTCTACCACTTAATCTGAAGAAGCCTTGAGGTTGGTCTAAACCTTGAGTGGGTAGCACAGTGTCTATTATGTTCTGTTAGTTTGTTACATAATTTTTAAAAAGAAAGGAGATTTTTATGAAAACTGATGATTTTGACATTTCCCAATTTTTTCCTGAGACTTGAGGTGAAGATGGACTCTTAAGACTTAGAGGAGAATTCGCTTTTCTTTACATAAATACTATCACTTGTGATATAGAGAACGTACATCAGATAAGTGGGTACTAAATTAGGGTTTACTGACTGCTATAGTTGGAGAATTAGCTACTTTTATCCATAGTGTAGGAAACACCACATAAACTCTGCCTTGTTGCATGTTAGAGTAAAAGGTCCTTGTACTGGGGGAGGCGGCCCATTCATGAAACGGGCTAGCTTAGGAGTCAAAAGCCGGGATTTCCTTAATCCTATTAGCTTTGGAAGCATATTAATTAGGATAAAGCAGGTAAGACCAAGGTAACAATACCTCTAAATTTCAGTGGCTTAAACAAAAGACTTTTTTGCTTGACCATTTACAGTTTTGTGTGTGTCAAGCAGTTACTGGGAATTAAGCTTCTTCTATTTTGTGGTTCTGCCATCATGTGAATCAGGATTGTCCTGGCATCATTCAGCGGGAAGCTCAGGACAATGTATGGGCCAAACACACTGGGCAGGCCAATACCTTCACTTCACGTGACATGTCACTTTGATTTACACTGCAATGGACCAAACCCATTTCACAGTCACTATTAATCAAAATGAGCCTTTATTTCCACCTTTCAAAAATGATGCTAAAACCTAGTTATTTTGTCAGTTAAGTGATATGTTTGTAACTGAACAAATCATGCAGGTTCAATTTGGCAGCATGTCACATTAAAAGAAATATAGTCAAGTAAGCAAAAGTAAAATATAGTTCTAATCTTTTTATATACCTTTTGAAAGGCCCACAAATGGGACACATTTGATAACCATAGTCATTAAACGTGTCCATCTTTATTGTGTTAGAAATGTTTTTCATTTCTCCTACCTGCTCTCACTTCTCTTGCTGAAACTCACTGGATCTCTTTTGTTCACTGCCTTCTGGCCATAACACCCAGTATTCCTGCCAGAGGTCACAGATAGATGCTGTGCTGTCTTTCATGTCTCTGTTTTTAGCAGACACATACAGCAGGTGGAATCAGCTGGGCAATACAAGCCTCTCTTCACTGCAACTTCACTCACCAAAAGGCATTCTCAAGTAGGATTTAGAATGAAAAGTTCTTATTGCTAATTTTATTACATGTTTAGCCTAGCATCAGAAAAATTCATATTAATAAATGTTAATTATAACTTGTTAATACATGAATTATGAACAAAAATTTCTTTTGTGGATTAATGTGGGAAATAGAGCACTATGACATTTCATATTACTTTTTCAGATGAGTGATAGTTACCATAACATGCGTACAGATGGATTTTCCCAATATGAAATTAACTACGTATATATTTTTTCACAAATACGCAGTATTTTTCTTCAGCACCAGTTTTCTCCAAGTGAGTCTCCTGGCAAAACTATAAAACACTTATATTTCCACAACACTAGGTGGAATACTTTATATTTTCAAAAAATTTAGTTGTTTTACTTTTTTCTCAGTCTTTTAGCTACTTCTTTTAATTAGGGTAACATTTTTAAAATTTCCATTGGTACAAAAAGAGTCAAGAAGATACTGACAATATGCATAAATTAATTCTGATATAGTTATCTTGGAATTCAAGTACGTAAAATACAAGTTTTTGAGGTTAAAAAAATCTCCAAAGCATTCCTTGATATGTATTTAAAAATTTGGAAATGGTAGGAAAAATATGAGACAATTATTTTCTGATATTTGGTTCATCTCATCCTCAGAAGAAAATACATGAGCACATTGTTATATGTAGAAAACTTGCTAGAAATTGCTTAGCAGCAATGTAAGAGTTTTAAAGATTTCAAGTGTAAGAAGTTATTTCCCAAATCAATGACTTGGAAGTTCAGCAGGGTAATCTGAGCTAAAGGAATTTACGCAGTTTAATCTCATTATGTTGAGCTGAATCCCATGCCCACAATGCCTTGCTGCTGATTAGGGTACAATAGCTCCTGGTTCATCTCTAGCGTCAGTTGCTGTGTAATTATAAGGAAACACGATAGCATATTTGAAGATTTTTAAGATACCCACTAAGAATTTTGGTTTCAAACCAGGTCTGCTAAGAAAGAAGCTCAACTTGGTGTGAGAAGTTTGTACACCCCCAACTCCCAAAATAGCTTTAAAATTTAATGGAAAATGCTTAATTAGCTACCTAGGAATCCCTCTGTAAGCTGTACACTGTGAAAGAAAAGTCGACCAGCCTATGTGTTGCAAATGGTGTTTGAACCAGCAAACTGAAAGGAACTATTTGGCATATTTGAATTGTAATGCCTTGGTTAATCCCACTAAGCCAACAGAAAACAAAAAGGACCAAAGTGGAGAGGGGATATTACAGGCATCCTTTACATGACTCAATGCATATAATTTCTGCTCAAGGAAATCTTTGAAACACAAGCTTGAAAAATATTATTCATTGCAGCATAAGCACTTTTACCACATAGTCAATATTTTCTAGATGAGAATGAATTTCCCACAGTCCAATGTTAAAATTTAATTCTAGCAAGGTTGATATTTGATGAATCATAAGGAAGAGGCTACTGGAAAATTATAAACTAATAAAATGAGTCTTTGTGAGAATTTACAATGGGATTATAAGACAGTGAAATGTAGAAATGAACATGCTTGATCTGGTATTACTGCTCCCCCTCCTTCTTGGAAAAGAATCTTCCAGAACAAAAGTCATGTCATAAATATGATCATTACATCTCTGATTTTCCTTCTGGACTCTTTCCAAGTACTGTTTCCACCCAAAGCACTTTTTGTATGGGAGTAGAAATACTTCTCAGGTAATAAACATAGAATTGTCTTTCTTTCTTTCTTTCTTTCTTTCTTTCTTTCTTTCTTTCTTTCCTTCTTTTCTTTCTTTCTTTCTTTCTTTCTCTCTTTCTTTCTTTCTTTCTTTCTTTCTTTCTTTCTTTCTTTCTTTCTTCTTTTTTTCTTCTTTCTTTCTTCTTTCTTTCTTTCTTTCTTTCTTTCTTTCTTTCTTTCTTCTTTTTTTCTTCTTTCTTTTTCTTTTTTTTTCTTGTTGCTATTTGAGACAGGGTCTCACTATGTACTTCAGAATGGCCATAAGCTCACTATGTAGCCCAGACTGGCCTCTAACCCACAGGATTCCTTCTGCCTCAGCCTCCCAAATGCTGAGATTGCAGACATGCACCACCACGCCTGTCATTATTTCTTTTCTCATATGCATTTTTATGTTCAGCTTGAGCCTTCAGTGCAGGGTACACATTTCCTTAGCTTTTAAAAAATAAGCAGAAAAATCATTCAAGGAAGAGGATTGTGGGAAGGCAGGGTGAAGCACTCACCCTTTTTACCGGAACTGTACTATGAGACTGAGCTTTTAAAATTATGACATGACAACCAGATTACAAAATTTCCATTTCCAAGTTTGAGGAAATGCACACAGATACCTATTGAGAAGCTACTCTTCATACAAAAGTGGGTGATGAACAGGGTAAATCCATTTGAATTCCAATAAATCCTTTTTTTTTTTTTTTTTTGTACCAGGGATTGAATTTATGACCTCGTGCTTGCCAGGCAGGTGCTTCATAAATTCTATACTATAGTAGGTTCACTCTTGAATTGCAGGTCACCTTACTGCATTTATCTATAGATTCATACAAAAGGATTATTCATTTTACTATCTAAAACATACTCAAATACTTCTGTTTAAAACAAATATTTCTTTCCAAAGTTTAAGACAATTTACCTTGTAGCAAAATATGGACAAATGGCTTTAATGGAAGAAGCATGGGTCCATGGCTATCGATTTATATTTACTTAAATATATTTATGTAAAACAAGTTCAGCTTTTCAACCTTCTGATCTCTTGGGCCAAGCAGTGTTTGTTCAGCTGTTTCTTTGAGGGTCACAGGGAAATCTAACATTAGATTCTCTGGTAAATGATTCTGGCTTTAGCTGTGTGTACACTGAGTCTAGTACTTAGCATATACAGATCCTCATGTTGTTCAGTGAAAGAATCCTGCATGTTTTCTTTCCATATATGATGCTAGCATTTTTATCATCATGATGAAAGGCTGATTAATAGCCTTAAAGAAAAAGTGGAAGATGTGTAATCTAGAATATAAACGTGCCTCTATCACTTAGACACGGGACTGCTTACAAATGCTGGCAAAATCAGTGACATGTCTCAGCCACCATATGCTCTGGTTTAGAAATCCCAATCTGAACTACAGAAAATACATGTGGGATTACCACGTCCTCAAAAGCTTAGTGTCTTGCAGATGTTTATCTCAGAATTTCCCTTAATCATTTTCCCGAGTGACGTAGAACCCAAATCCTTTAAACCCCAATTCATTTGGCAGAAACGTATCTTCTGGGGTCCCTCCAAGTCTGACAGAGTTGTCATTAGCACAGGCTAGCCTTCCAATTCGTAATTTTGAAGTACTTCAGTTTGTCCCTTAAGTTGCCATCTTGCTTGCTTAACATTCTCTTTGGCTGCTGTTTCCTCAGCTGAAAGCTGGTATCCTTTTATCCAGACTGCTGGATTTAAATGGTGAGTAAATAGATGCCTAAACTCCGATCAAACTGGAGGCCTCAAGTTCCGCCTGCTGAGCACAGTCTGTGCTGTGCTGTAAGCAGACTGTCTCTGCCATATGTCACCCTCTTTGCAGTCTACACCCTTTTAGGGAACATGAGAAACACACCACTAAAGATGTTTATCTTGGGATTTTTAATTTGTTTCTAATTTTAATTGCAACCAATTTAGCTCCTTTACAACAGTTTCAATCTTACTACCCACTGACTGCATACTATAACAGCTGAGTCTAGCTTTAGGATTGGAGAGCAACTGTAGACATCTCCTACATTACCAAGGGTGACCTGTAGAAAAGTATTAGACTTGCACAGCTTCAAATGGTGAAATAGTTACTATAATTAATCATTTAGAATTGTTTGATCAGGTCCCAGGAAACCAAATTCTTAAACAAATAGAATAAAATCATATTTTTCAAAAGTTCTAACAATTGCATAGTTACTTGCAAGTTGACTCAGAATTGTGAAAAAAATTGCAAATTAAAAATATTCTTCTTTCACTTACATTCTAAATCCCTGTGAGTGTGGTTATATACAAAAAGTACTGAGAAAGTGTTACTTGTTGACTGTGACAGTATGTTCATAGTCTTAAAGAGGTTTCTATTTATTTGAATTCATAAGACCTCCAACTTCTTATGAGGATGACCTTGAGCTTGGAAAGAAATAAAAACATTATATTGTACGTTTGAAACACTGGGGGAATGGAGATTTTACAAATTTACTCTTGAAAATGGGGTAAGGGGAAAATGAAGCACACTGATGTATTGTTCAGTAGAATGAAATGTACTTACTTGAAGGGGAAGAAATTCTTCCTGAGAGCTGGTCCATGGCTACAGGGTTATTTAATAAATAGATGGATTTATGAGCAAATAAGGACACAAATACTAGGGGAAAGAATAAGTCAAATGCCAGGAGGACAGTAATTTTGCTGTCTTACTTGCTCTCTTGTTAAGGACATATGTTTCCTGAAATATTTAGCCACAATGAGGTTTGATGAGCTATAACAAGTAATAGAATTATGGTTAAAAAATGAAAGTGGACATCACTCTGGAAACCCAGTATATTTTTTGCTTTAAGCACATCTGATAGAGATAGGCTTTTTTGTTCTGGCTTTTTGACAGAGTGTTTTAGTGAACAAATGTATTGTTTGTATTTGAAAGGCTGAGGTTTGATTTTTATACCGTTGGATTCTTGCACTGTTTCTATAATCTCAAGCAGTGAATACACTAGACATCCAGTTCTCTAGTAAGTACACAATCTAAACTCTCAGGGATGATGTGAGGATTAAAAGTTAAATGAGGTATGGTGAACAAAGTGCCTAGTCCATGACTAATACTTGATAAATAATGGCCTCCTTTCCTCTATTTAGACAGTAGATGCACTATTTAGTTGACAAGAGGAAACAAAACTTAGTGATATGCATCTTGATATATCTACTAAATCTCATTTGAAACACATGGTTGGTATGGTTCATGGGAGATTTTATCCAAAGACAGTTCACTTGGACTGTACCTAACCTATTTAGGTCATATAGCTAACCAATCAATGGAGTTTTAGTTCTGTGAGTGAATAAATTTTCTTTTTCCTTCTATATAAGCCAATTTGACTTTATGCCACTTGTAACTAAAAGGAAAATAGTTTTATTGGACAGTTAAAATAGTTTAGAGGATAGCACATAAGACTTCTTCTGATTCTAACATTCTATTATTCTGTAGACATGGAAATCTATTTTATATATGAATATATTACTGCATACATATGTGAAAATAAGAAGGTATATATTGCATACACATAAGCATGTGTATATGTACATATAAATATGTGTGCACACATATATGAATAAGTTCTGCTAAGTATTCATCAGACCCATATTTTGTACCAGCAATTCCACTAGAAACAGGGTTGTAATGATTAATAAAATACAGTTACTGCTGTCAAAAGAGCTTTCGAAGTGCCAGTGATTTTTAAAAAAGCTATCACTGAATCATAGCACACAGAAAAAAAAAATAACACTAGTCAAAATGTATGGCTTGTTGAATTATCAAAGACTACTTTGGCTCATTTACTTACATACTGTGCTTGACTCATGAAGCTGCTTTTTTTGTGCAAACATTTCCTATGAATGTTCCATTCACCTATTATTTAGAGGCATTCAGTGATCACAGGACAAGAATTTATAACTTTATTCTAACTGGAATTCTAGTTTCTTGTCTTCCTTGCTTATGTGCTGGAGGATTCTAAAATAGTTTTTATTTTTTTACTTTTTTCATCCTGAACTCATTTTTATAACTAAAACAGACATATTCAACTTATTTCCAAAGTTACTGCAAGAATGAGTGAAGGCAATATTTGTAAAGTGCCAAATATTTAGCTCGGTTCACAAGAGCTGCAGCCTCAGCAGTGCTGACAGCACCTTTCAAAACAGACTTTGTGAGGTTCTGTCACTGAAGTCTGTAGGAGAACCATGGAGAAGGCATTCACTGAACTTCTGAAGCCTAAATCATCACAGGGAACGTCATGTGGAATGGGGCCCCTGTCACCCACGTAGTGGGGCAGGCTTGAGAATTCCTGGTGGGAGTTTTCCATTCTCAGAAAGTGCTTACATGGGAGGCCGGTCCTGTTTGCTGGCCCACATGCAAATCTGATACTTCTTATTTCAGGCTCAACATCTGCTGTTCCCTGGAGGACAGAAACAACCGGGGAAGGAAGAAAAGACTTCTGTGGCCTTGTTTATTGGGTAGCAGGTGGTTTTATTGTCCTCTGCCTTTTCCAGTCAAGCTCACCTCCCTGTCCCCACAAGGAGTTTAGAAAACTCAGCTTCTCACTGGAATCCAAAGTACGCAGATGCAACCAAAATGTGGCCTTTATTTTCTGCAGGGAAATGTGTTATGTTCTTGGATTGATGAGAGGCCACAATATGAGAAAATCCTGAGAACATGAAGCATTAGTCACTACAGAATGGTTTAAAGATTTTGTGTGTTTTCTGTTTCACATGCTTTTATCATAAAATGCATATTTAAGTGGAGCTTGGGTTCTGTGAAAATGTTGCTGGTATGATTACACAGAGAACAGTGATGTGTTACTTAGAGGAGACTCACAGGTCATATAAACACTAGTTTTGCATATTTGTTCAGCATAACCTCTGACTGTTCATCTCTTTTAATGATTCTGCTTCATATCTGAACTTTTCAACCCACAAGTCTGCTATGGAAACCAGCAACCAGTGCAGGGTGATCTCTCTCCACCCTTGTTTCCTTGCCACGTATACAATAGCTGAAGGAACCTGGTGGGCACTCAAGGTGTTGGAATCTAGAATCAACTAGAAGCCCAGATTAATTCTCTGCCCACATCGATTGAAGGTCTTTTGTCTCTGAACACTTTCTGCTATTTGGCTAAGGAAACAATGGTGATAAACCTGTTGATGATGGAAGAATGGAAAGGATATTTAGAGAAAAGGAGCATTAAGAAATGGAAAGAAAATCCTACCAGAGTTTGAGAACTAGATTGTAAAAGTTACTGCAATGCAACTTGTATGTATGTGTATTGTTTTATTTGATTGCACTTCATACTAGACATTTTTTCAGTAAATTCCTTCTGCCTTTATGCCATATTTAGTTACATTTCTATTGCTCACATGCAATGTTCTCATTCTGAATTATTCTAAAACTTACTAGGATTCCTAGGATGACCTTTTCGTCAATACACCCACACTAGCTCTACTCTAAAATAAGAATTTAAAAAAAGAACTGTACCATTTAAGAAGGGATGAGAGTAACTTCTGTTGTTTGATAACTTTTAGGACTGTAAAGATTTCGTCTCTGTGAAATAGAAATCTAGGCAAGAGAGATAGAACCTCAGCATTAGATGGGACATGAATTTAGAGGCCAGGACAGTTCAGCTGATTCAGAAAAAGGAGATGAAACCAATAATAATGGGAAAAATGATGCAATAATTGTAGGCAATCACTAAGAGAAGAGAGGCACTGAGGGTCACTTTGCTACAGCCAGAGGGAGTAGAGTATGTCGGCAAGTGTCATGAGTCCAACAGTAGCTTTCGCTTACTGAACACTGAACAGAAACATAAGGCTAGGCTTTGGAAATGCAAAGCGGAACAATCTCTTCCTTCAAGGTATTATGTTTGCCAAGGTCACTCTGAGTCCACTGAAAGACACCACTATGGGAAGTTTTAAGACATAAAAACCATTCTGGGTACAAGTAAAGCTTCCAGGCCATTGCCTACTGAACTTACAGCAGGTAAAATAGTTTGCTACAAGATATTTTAAAGAAATATGTTTTACTTCCTAAAGGGCAGTATTTTAAAACAGCAAACTGACAAACCTAATACCCACTGGGCTTGAGATGGCAAGAAAGCTGCCATAGTAAAATGTCACATGGGTCCTTCAACATGCAATTTTCCAAGAACAATTATCAGAGAGAGATGCAGTATTAATTATGTTCTCTTATTATTCAAACTGTATCAGCCAAACATACCTACTAAGTTCTCTTGAACAACTAAGAATCTAGGCTGTCAGACATGATTTTTAAAATTACTATTCAGTAAATTATTTTTAAGAAAATTACTTCCAATCAGCTCAATTTCAATTTTGGATTGAAATGAGGACTAAACTGAAACCAAGTCTTTTCTTTGAAGAGATTGCTTTTTCAAGGTATTCTTGCATTAAAATAAGTTGTAAAATAGTCACACAGGTGAAAGAGATGTTGGTACATCAAAGATTTTCCTTGAAAAATCTAGTCGGTCTTGTTTTCAGGTAAGGGAAAAAGCATGGAATCAAATCTCTTGAATATACCACAGTTAATTACACAGGAAATTGTCCAATGCTAAGCAGTCTGAGCAGATTCCATTTAAAAATTCACAGGAATTAGATAGATGCTTATCCCAGTGATATTTGCTTTTGAGATAGGCCCTACCTCGTAAAAACAAAAAATGATTCAACTTTGTGAATGGGGTCCAGATTAGGCAGATGTATGCATTCACACTTGACACTATTAAAGTGAGTACTGACTGGGGAACCTGAGAAATCCCAGATTGCATCATGAACATTGGACCCCATCACAGACCCTATTCTTTACAGTTTACCATGAAGGGTAACGGATCTATGCATTACAGTCTGACAAAGAATTTTATAACCACAGATATGCTGTTTAACTAGACCCTGGAGTTTTCCACATTTACATTCATTTCACCCCCCAAATTTGTAACCTTGTGCCACAGGCAATAAAAGTGAGATGATTTCAGAATTACTTAATAGTTAATGGCACCATATCTCAACTTTCTGGGAGAGTATTATTGTTATAATAGCTCATCTATCTGCAGAAAATGGGTATGCTATCAGGTTGGAAGGCCAATTTTCTTTCATCTTAGCACTACTTATTATATAGAACCATCTGGAAGAAGTATATTACCAATATTACAAGCTATTTTTTTCTATCATTCAGCTTAAACTCCATACATGGATTTTGAAAACCTCCTAAAGATAGAGGAAGTGAAAAATAGCTGTTATTCGATTTAACTTTTTTTCAATTTATTCTTTCAAACATTATTCCTGATTGATTCATTCTTTGGCTTTTTTACTTTTTTGGATCTATACTTCTAAATTCCCTTAGCAATTCATTTTAGACTTTATATTGATAGACCATCCAAACTGCTACCATTAGGACTTTCTTCTCTTAAAATCTCACATGGTTTTCAGGTCCCAAAGTAAACATGTTTTCATTCATTCATCGTATATTAAAGGCTGACTCTGTATGAGGTTGTGCCCTAAACACTTCTACTAGCAGTCTAGAAGAAGACAAAGCCCTCATAGAGGTTCTGTTAGGACAAACTGACTAGGAACAAGAAAATATGTTAATTGAAATGATTTCTGATCATATTAAATGTTAAAAAAATAAATAAGGTGATATGGACAGTGTGTCCATGAGGGGGAAAACTCCAGACAGGTGGTTAGGACTCGCCAGAGGAACAGAGCAACACTGCAGGAAGAACCAGAAAAAAATTCAAATGCATGAAAAGTAGCTGGAGTTTTCATATGTGAGGAAGGGAAAACAACCCAGTTTTCTGGGGGATATGTACACCTGGGGTGGCATCAGACAGATGTGAAAGGTGGGTCAGGTAGGAAGGCACTTTTAATTACTGTCAGCACACAGAGTTATTGAAATATTCTAAGCAACAAAATGGAGATATGGTGGTAAATGGTAAGAGTAGAGGTGGAGGAAATTGTGTTTATTCTTATTTGTTATGATCAGCTAGGTATGTTTCAGCATCTGCCACACATATGTACACACATGTGCACACATACATGAATGCACCCCTCCAGGGTCTGTTGAGAGCTACTTGATTTTTCCATTAAAAAATGGCTGACTCCTGATAAAGGTTAAGCATACATAGCACAGCTGGTATTCAAGTCCCATAACTAGCATAAAAATTACAGAAGATAGTGACTAAACAGCATCTGTGGCCAAGTAAGTAATTAGAAATGGCAGTGTTAATCCTCTAGGGCTTTAGCAGTTGCTGCATAATGTATTCCTGCGTGTGCATGGATGCATGTAGCTATCTGCTTGTACAAGAATCTGAAAAGACAAAAGATATCATTGTATTTCCACTAGAATTCTTTTAATGTGTTTAACCTTAATAAGAATCTTTTATACTTAATAAATGATTCTGAATGGGTCTGTGAAGTTCTCAGATTGTGATATATAGTAATGGAACAAGGAAAGTATACAATAGGTAATTTAAACTAATCATAAACCATATTTTTGTCAGATACATAAAGAGGCAGGTAGTCCATGGTAGTCCAGCAAAATACCAGGGAAACTTATCACTAAAAGAGATAGAGGTGAAGGAGAGGGAGTGGGAGAGAGAGGGCACTTGTATCTCAGTGCATTGAAGTGAAATTGAAGAACACTGAAAAGATGATACTAAAAAGCAGCCAGAGAGAAGAGATGATGGATCACTTACAAAAGAACAATTTAAAAAAGTAACAATTCAGCTTATTAAAAAAGATGGCCTGATCTAACAATGAAATCCGTAATAACAACTTTGAATAACTGAGAGAAAATAACTATCAAATAAATATTAAGTGCCTGCAAGCAGGAGGGCAAGGTAAAACTCACTGCTTTCCAAGAAAGTGAAAACGATTATAAATCTGAATTAGTAAATGCAGTGTGCTGTTGTGCAAAAATGGGCAAAACCCACAGATGAATAAGATAGAAATCCTAGAAACGTGGACATACTAATACTTAGTGCATAATAGAGACAGCAGTGCAGATTAGTGGGGAAAGGTAGACATCATTCAGTAATGGTGCTGGGAAAATTCATTAACCAGAGTAAAAAAGTAAGCTTCTTAACAAAATCAATTCCAAATGATTAAAGAATTAAAGGTGAAAGACAAAACTTTAAGACATTTTTGAAGGAAATAAATGCAAATATTTTTATGAACACAGGCTATGGATTATTTTTTAAGGAAGATAGAAAGAAAACCAGCTTTAAATAAAATATTTGTGAATTTGACTTAGTAAAATTAAATCACCTGCTTATTGTGAAAAAGTATAGATTGAGAAGAACCAAACCATAGCTGGAAGGCATATTCCATTTGTACTACTGATGCAGGATTATTGAACTCATGTAAAAATCATTTACAAATCATTATGTGAAAAACAACCCTATAAATATGGAAATAAGACAAAATATAGACAATTTAAATGTTCGACTGTAAAATGAGCAGCTAAGTGCAGAGCCGCACACTACAATTTTAGTTACCAATGAAAGTGAGGAGAGGGCTAACTACTATGATCAATTTTCCAATCCAGGGAACATCACAAAGCTACGGCTGAGACCTTTGGAAAATCATTGAAAGCAGGTAAATTTAAACAATATATCATTCAAGAACACATATATGTGGAACATAATTATTTCTTTAAAAAAGGAGAAAGAGCAACACATGATTTTTGTTTTCACTGACATCTTCCTCTTGGGGCTTCTGATTTGCATACACAAATGCCTAGGAGTGCAGAGATGCCTCTCAAACATTTTACCACCTCTCATCTGAATACGTTTAAAATGGAATTCACTGTCTTTCCCTACAAACTTAGTTCATTCATCCCTTTTTTTAATCATAACAAATATTTCCATGACTCAGCCAATCTCATTTCATAATCTCGTATGTGTATGCAATGTGATAGAAAAATAGTGTGTATTTAAAAAATTTTTGTAGCAAAAGACACATTGCCATTAATCTCTCTCAAAATACTTTCCTTTTGTTGAGTACATTTTTCCCATTGTTTTGGCACTTTCTGAAGCAGTTCTGGAAATCCTTTTTGTGAGTGTGTCAGGTATGCCTGCATCAGCATCCTGAATTGATTAAAAATATTTGCCTCTCATGGTCCCTATGACTTTGTGGAAGAATTGGAAGTTTATTCTCCTAGTTCTAATAGCACAAATGAGGTGCACTAATATGTTTAATAGCTGCTTTTCCATTGGCTGGCACTTAGTAGCAGCATTTGACAGATTTCCTCTCACACCATGTAAAAAGAATTACCAGAAAGGCTTCAGAAAGTGGCACAATGAGAGAAAGTGCGCTTGAAGGATACGGGAACATTTTGAATGAGGTTAATGTCAAGATATAATTATTATAAAACTTTAAACATTCACTGTGCTTAGAGCACCTCATGTTGGCGTGTGTGCATGAATACGTTTGCATTTTGCCTTACTGTCATGTTAAACCAAAAGCCGAGCCCATCACTGTTACTTTCTTATATTTTCATGTCTTTTCTGTAACTACTGCTGTTAACTCCTCATTCCTACTTGTTATACCTCATATTGACACCTCTGCCCTAAACCCAGTTACTCCTTCGCTTAACTTCATGAAGTTAAGACAAGGAATTGTCTCAGTTTATCACTCCAGCCTCGTTTCAGTATGACATCTATTCATGTCATTGCACCTGCTTTACATATGTCTTTTTATAAATTTATTTTTATATAAATTTAATAATTTTTATGGGTACATGTTTATATTCATCTTAGGGAGTAAGTACACATACCATAATTCTTTTTATTCCTCTTTCTTTTCTTTCCCTCACCTCAATCTCATAATTCCTTTCCCAGTTGTAAATGATCTACCTCACTGTTTTTTATTGTCTATATTTTATTTTGAATTATTTATATTTTGGATTTCTTGTATTAGAGAAATGATGCAATATTTAAACTTGTGTGTCAGATTTATTTCACTTAACTTTACTGCCTCAAAAGGCATTCATTTCCTTTAAGTGCTCAAATTCATCCTTATGTGTGAGAGTAGTACTCCATTATATGCAAACCATACTTTCTTCATCTATTCACCTGTTGATGGATATAAAGGCTGCTTCCAAAACTTAGTTGTTATGAATTGTGCTGCTATAAACATGGTATATCTTTAACTCCTTGTCAAGGTACCAAGATGAGAATATCTGGGTTGAAAAAACTCAAAAAGTCAGACTTTCCTTAAAAACTCAATCAAAAAAAGGGTAACTGAAATAGACTCAGAGGAAATACTAATGGCCAGTGAATACAAGAAAAAATTATTCAACATCTCTAGGTGTTGGAGAAATGCAAATTAAAATACCACTGAGATTCCACCTTACTCCAGGAAGAATGGCTATCACCAAAAGGAATCAAACAATCGCAAGAGACATCAAGGCTGCTTGCAGGTAGAGGACATGCACATTCTGTGTTGGAGGTGGGACTGTAAACTGGTACAGCCACGCTGGAAATCAGGATGGAGACCGCACTTGGGCTTGTTTCTCCAGTTCCCATTGTTCGTCCCACAATTAGCCCCTAAATGTCTCCTGTCTGCTTTCCAGAGCATTATTTCCCTGGCAACCCTTCCCAATCCCTGCTGTTCCTCAGTACAGCAGCGCCTGTGATGCTGCTCTTCGTTAGGAATACCCAGAAGCTGACCTGCTCCCTTAAAATGGTGTTTTACTTAACTATAAGCTACCATCTCCTGTGCCCTGGAGGCACAGTCAATATTTCATTTATTGTTCCACTTTACATACCCAGATTCGTGTTTGGTATGAAAATTTTGAGTAATGTAAATTAATAAGTATAATTTATGAGATAGAAGTGCTTTCTCCAGAATTACTGGAATATAAAGAATCAGGGAGCAGAGGGGCAATACTCCTTGCATGCAACACCCTCAAAACTTTTCTGAATGACCTCTTTATAGTCCCCTTTGATTACTCCGATATCTTGACTACTATTTCTGCCAATCTCAAACACTTAGCTGAGAGTAATCATTTAATTTACCTTTTATCTCTTTTTTTTTTGTTTTGTTTTGTTTTGAGACAGGGCGTTACTATGTAATTTATGTTGGCCCTGAACTAACTGCCTAGCCCAGGCTGGCCTCGAACTCATGATGATGAACTTCCTGCCTCAGTCTCTTGAGTGCTAATATTATAGGCATGTACCACTATTCCAGACTGCCTCGTTTTCCTCTTCCTCCTCTTTTTTCTCCTCCTCCTCCTCTTCTTCTTCTTCCTCTCCCTCTTCTTTTCCTTCCTCTTCCTTTCTTCCTCCTCCTCTTCCTTATTCTTATACTTCTCCTTTCATACAAGGAAACCAGAGCCATAGTAAAAGATTTTATTCTTTACTAACTTAGATAGAAGACTGAAAAAAGAGGAGGTGCACAAGAAGTCAAAGGTCAGAGTTTATGACCTATTTGAAAACATTTTGTTGTAAAATATCATTTGCCTATTTAAAAAATTGAGGTATTTTAAGATGTCAGTTTGAATGCATTCTAGATGGCCTTTCTTTTCGATAGAAGTGTAATGCAAATATCTTCTCCACTTTGTAGTTTGACTTCCTATTCTTTTAGTGGCATCTTTGATGAATAGAAGTTTTTGCTACATTTATCAATTCTATATCATTATTTGTGTTCTTTTAAAGAAGTCCTAGCTTATCCCAAAGTCATACTGATATTCTGAAATGCTGTCTTCTAGGAAATCTATTATTTTCTTTCTTATAATTACACCTATGAGCTTTTTGGAACAGAGTTTTAAGGATAGTGTGAGGATAGAGCTCAAGATATATTCTTATCCATGTGGATTTTAAATTGATCCTTCTCTATTCATTGATAGTGTAGACTAGCCTTTTATTACAGTGCTTTAGGTACTAATGTAATAAATAATGACCCATCCATGGTGAGTCTGTTTGTAGAAACTAGTCCATTGACTAACTGTATAGCCTTGTACCAGTATCACATTGGCTTAGTTACAGTAGGTTTATAATGTTTTGGTATCTGGTAGCATAAATCCACCAATTTTGTTCTTTAAGATTGTCTTATTTTCTTTCCTGGGAAATTAATCTTGTAATTAGCTTGTAAAATTGCTTATATATTTGAGTACATTTTAAATAAATTATAGTTTGATTTATTTTGATTCAATTTCTTATCAGTATCACATTTTCCATACCTATCTACACTGCCAAGTATAGATTACTTTTTTGTACACAGTGCTGAATAGAATTCTATAGTGCAGATGAATTAAATTTTATAGAACCCACTCACCTGCCTGACCACAGAATTATAACAAAAATATCATATAACTCCTTTATCAACTTACATGAAAAAAATTCGAATATACACCTAACAGTAGAATTAATAAGTCATAGGTTCTGTGTATATTTAAATGGACTAAATATGTCAGGTTTCTCTGAGCCATAGATATATTAGTCTATATGGTTACGCCAATAACCACAAACATGTCACACAATTTTATTAACTTCCTTCTTGATCTGAAAATGTAAAACCTTGCTTTGTGGATATTTTACTTTAGCTTTTGTAGTTCTATTGTTTTAAGAATATTTCACTGCACTTGTCACCCTTTGTGTTTCTTCATCTACAACTGCCTGCTTATATCTTTGGACATTTTTAATAATGATGCCTCTTTTTAATTATTAATCTCTGCAGGTACAGATATTATAGGTAGAGATATACCTATAGGTATAATATAACAGGTATACCTATAATATAATATAATATATGTATACCTATAGATAATATCTATAGGTATATAGATATTACAGATATTATTGAATCCATCATCTTTTTTTCCCCAACAATCATTGCCATTTATTTCTTCATAGCCATAAAACCAACAATAATGAGTCAATACTTATCATGGACACAGCACATAAGATATTTATATGTAGCAATATCAATGTCTGATTTTCAATGTTTTAGCATTATTCATTTTGGAAAAGAGATATTTTGAATACTTCCCAATTCTTTATTTATTTGTCAGCATTTTAAACTTCTTGTGTTAAGGTGAACTAGATTTCACAACAACATATGACCCTATGATAAAGTAAAGTTTATAGAGTTTACCATAAAAAGCAGTGAAGCAAATTTTTCACTATCTACATAGACAGACGTAGCTGAGTTAGAATATGTCATTACTGGGCCACCTAGGAGTTATAAATAGGGGCAAATATAGAGAACACACAGATTGTATGAAATGTGTGGTTAGTACACGAACAAAACAGGCTAGTTAGCGTTTTCAACAAACTTACAAAGATTTGATACATTTTAATTAATTTTCTTGTGAGAATTACATAAGCTGTCATTCTAAAGTTACACAATGTATCATCACTGTAGGAGTCATTACCTCGTTGTTACACACATATCTCTTCTAAATTTTGATTATTTCTTAAAGTGATTTTTGTTCTTTACTTTATTTCAAAATATGTTGACTGTCAGTCTTTTCTCTATCCAGATATTTTAGTAGCTCCTTCTGTCATCAGATAGCTTACAAGTTATTTTGGATAAAAGGTGACATTCACAAGGCACAATTAGAAAGATACAAGCCATCAAAGGGAGAATTAAGCTAATTTATATCAGAAATAATGGGGAAGTTGGGGATAAAAGGGGACCATAGATGGGATGAGAAAAGAGCAAAGAGATAATAAATGGCTAAAGAATATGGCAGGGCAGCCACATGGTTTATTAAAAAGGTAGATGTATACCCTTTTAAAGAGAAGGGTATACAAATAATTTACAAGGGTATTTTGTTTGTTTCTTGTTATTTTTTGCATCTCTGTTATGGACATGTTCCTTCTTCTACAACCCTTTGTTCAACTTTCCACCTGAGCAGTGATGCACCAGTGAATCCTGAATGAGTGTGTATGTCTGTGGGAATTGAGGGAAGGGACCTGGCTCCAAACTGTTATCACACCAAGGCAGAGTTGCAGAGCATTAGAATCTCTACTCATAAGTAATCATCAGAATATAATTTCCCTGGAAAGTTCCAGTCCTCATATTCTTGAGGAGAGCCTAAAACTTTTCCTCAAGGCTACAATATATATAAATAAGGTCTAGCCTTACTTAGTCACATATATAATTTTATGTTTTCAAGACCAGAGAACACTATGTTGGTGTGTGTGTGTGTGTGTGTGTGTGTGTGTGTGTAAGTTTTGAGTAATAAAAGGTTAGGTGGCACAAAACAATAAAAGTCTCAGGACTATTTTTCAGTTCCCATGTATCTTAACTGCTAAATTTCCAGCTGCTGCCCAACAAACTGCCCATCAGGCAGTCCTGCCCCCGCCCCGCCAAAAAAAAATCGTAGCTCAGAAGGAGCTCTCTTAAATGGTAGCACCACTTTTGGTTCCAACCCTAATGAAGTATCTTATGTTGAACTAATCTTCTGAACAAAAGTAATTAAAAAGTTGGAAAAAATACAGAAAATCATAGCTTGAAGGCACTGAGAGCAATTGGTTGACTTGAATGGCTGTGATACCTGGGAAAGCTGAAGCTTATTTAGCCAGATGTTTTTGGGGGGGGCATCTGCTATTTTGGTGTGAAATAGAATAGAGGAAACTCAAAGAGTCAGTCTTACAGGCTAAGGAGTCAGATGACAAATTCAGGTGAACCATATTGTGTGGGATTTGAAGAACAAAATGTCAGAGAAGAGGTAAATTACATCAATATTCCTCTTGTAGTATTAGCCAACTTCTACTATAAAAAGGCAAGAACTACTGCTCCACAAAACAGACGAAAACAGCCACTGTAAAGCTGAATTACTGAAGGGTAATTACGCCAGGTCTGTAATGCTGGAGGTTGACGTGCAGGCTGTGCCACAACTGTGCTTTGGTTGAGACTGAAGAACTGTTTTAGGAAGAAAGACTACACACCAGGACTAAGGACAAGACTGAAAAAGACCAGAGTAACAAAGCCTAAGATGAGCTACACAGGGACAGTGATCTGCTGATACTACACATGCTTGCCTATTTAGAGGAAAATGACATAAATAAACTTTTGTCAGGAACATCTACATTTAGATATAGAGGGCAACTGCTCTAAAATAGGACCAAATAAAAAAGTGGAAAGAAGGTGCAGACACAGAGAGCGTGTTGGGGAGAGTATAGGCAATGAGAATAGCTATAGAAGAGGGTCAAAACACTGAAGTTAAACACGCAAGCATTTTAAAATTACCATGATTGAAGTTCCAGCAAACAGAACAAAGGATAGAAAATTTATCAAAGACAAAAATCCCTATTTAAAGAATAAAATTAGATTATTATGCCATGTCATATTTAAAAATCTACTCAAAATGGATAAAAGACTTAAATATAATACCCAAGCCTATAAAACTCCAGAAAAAAACCCACAGAAACTTTCCATCACTTTGGCTTGGGCAATGATTATTTTAGATAATACTGCAAAAACTGCAGTCAACAAAAACAAACAAACAAAAAAAGACAAATTGAAATATGTCCAATTAAAAAGCTCTGCAGAACAAAAAATAAAATCAACACAGTAGAGATAACCTACAGAATATTTGCAAACCATGAGTTAGACAGGGTTTAATACTCAAAACACATATAGACTACAAACAACTGAAGAGCAAGAAAGCAAATAGTTATAAAGATGGACAAAGGGTCTATGCAGATATTTCTTCAAAGAAGACACATAAATCATCCATAATCATCAAGGGAGTACAAAATAAAACTTTTCTGAGATACCATCTCTCATCTAATAGAAGGGCTATTATTACAAAAAGAAAAAGGAGAAGCCTTGTTCACACTGGTGGGAATGCAGATTAGTGGGACTGCTACAGAAAACAGTATGGTGATTTATCAAAAAATTAAAACTATCATAATCCAGTAATTCCACTACTGGTTATATAGCCAAAAGCATTAATATCTGACTCCATAGCAGACATTCACATTTTCATGCACACCGTAGCATTGTTCATAATAGACAAGATATGGAATCAGCTTAAATGTCCAAAGGATGAATGGATAAAGAAAATGTGGTACATACACCTAGTGGAATATTATTTACACTTAGAGAAAAGAATATCCTGTTACTTGTGAAAACATGAGTGAAACAGGAGGATATTACTGTTAGTGAAATAAGCCAGGCACAGAAAAACAAATCTTGCATGGTCTCACTCACACATGGCAGATAAAAATAATCCATTCTAGAGCAAAATGGTGGTTATAAGCAGCTGCAGAATGGATAGAGATATTTTTCAAAGGTTACGAAATTTCAGTTAGGAAGCATAAATTCAAGATAACTATTTTATAGTTGGTGATTATAATAATGATGCATTGCACCTTTGAAACTTGCAAAGAATATATTTTAAAAGTGCTCAATACAAATAATGACAAGTATTTGAGGAAATGCATATGTTAGATAACATAATTTAACAACCTGTAATGTATACACAATTCAAAACATCATGTTATCATATATAATTTAAAAGTAAGAATCATTAAAATTTGAGTCAAATGAAAATAGAGTTTGAATTCTAATATTTTCCATCTTCCTCTCCTCATTTCTTCTTCCCATTTGGGTTGCTTCCATCTCTTAACTCATTTTCAGTCTTGAAAAATAGTGATCATTCTAAGTTGTTGTAGAGAAAAAATGATAGCCTTAGTTTTAAAAATTAATCTATTGAATGAAATGTATGACAATGATTTTAAAAAGAGACAACCTATTAACAGAAAGAGTACAGACTTAAATCTCATGCTCTCAAACATTCTCAGTCACCTACAAATTTGTGATGATTTGTCAGTCTGAATCTCAGACGATTATTTTATAGAAATAGGAGCCCATGTGGGGACCAGGAAAAGAAAAGTCAGATAGTGCTTCCCGTGAGCCTACTGGCATGTGGGAATCACCACTCCCCACCCCCACATAAACAACTGGCCGGTTTGGAGGACAGGCTGAGTTGATAGCAACTGAGGTACAAAAAGCAACTGAATGAGTATATTGTTTATTTGACTTTGCAGTTTGCGGGCTGGCAGTCTGAGCATCTATAGAGAGGATAGCATTATGCAATATAGAATCTATGGGGGATTTCTTCTATCTTGTTTTTGAAATCCAATATTGTTCTCACTGTTTTGTTTTGTCCCTATTAGTTATTTTGGTTTATTCAATAGTCTGTTTTGACTGGTTTTATTATTTTATTTTGGCTTGATTCTGCTATATCTGATGGAATGGACAACTACTGTGAAGATAACAAGATATACTATGGCAACCATTGTTGTTTTCCTATTATCCTAAAAAAAAAAGAAAGAAAGAAACAGATTGAAGCTTACCTTAAAGATATGTTTTGAGTAATGAGTGATATGTTTTATACAGGTAGAGTGCTAAGTGCACAATGGGTTGCCAATGGTACTTCCTGCCTTGTTTGCTTTCATTAAGACAGAGAAGCATGAAAAACTGGGAATCATTGTATATCTAATGCTATGTTTCACAAATACGAAAGAATATGCAGCTTGAATTTGTTTTTACATCTTTCAAAGTGGAGAATGTTAGTGACTAGCAAAAATATCTGCACAATATATGTTAGTCAAAATTATGGCTTCTTAAACCCCTAAAGAACTGAGTGTTGCAAATATCTGGAATGAGGCATTGTTTGTTATAGAAAGTTGTGCATGCAATGGTTTGTCTGTTAAATCATTTGTCTGTGACACATCTAGCGATGCCATGTTCATGATCAATTTAATCACAGAACACAGTTTGGTACACATTCTGACAAGAAAGTTGTTTGCATAAAGTGAAACATGTAGCACATTTATAACCATAAAATGTTCATCACGCTTTTGGTTTGACAATCTCGGGCAAGAATCCTTTTATCCATATATAGTTGTTGTAAGATACTTTTGTGCACTATTTTAACAAAAAGATTACTGGTAAACAAAACCTATGTCAAGAAATTGGAATAGTGAATGATCACAAATATAACAAACTTTGGACCATATACTTTATCAGGATATCTCTAAATTCTAAGGAAATCACAGATTTCCAGCTGAATACTGTGTATCGCTGAAATTGATTCTAGTGATAAGCACATGAAAATAAATGAGAAAGAAACTGGGTTAAGGGAACTCATCTATAAATAATGTTTCCTTAGTATGTTGACTAACAAAGTATAGGTTTAATTTCTAGTTAATTGTTCAGTGACTCAACCAGTGACTGAATAATTCAGAGCTTTATAAAGTGAGGTTATGACATCTACCTTTACAGTTACAAATGTTTTCCAAACCATGTGCAGTCAGAGCTAAGTACTAATTAGAAAAGAGACTTACATCACTCTCATGACCTTCCCGTAGGTTGTATGTGAGGTCATGCTGAATGTCTTCCACGAATTTGTGAGCATATTCTGGGTAAAGGTCTAGCACTTCAAAGAGTCCTTTTAGGATGATGCACTGGAGATCACAGTAGGTTAAAGCCTTCACATCTGCGTTGGTCTTGATCACTTGGTCCTTAATTGATAGGTTTGCGCCAATTAAGTCCCCTTTCCCTAGAAACAGAAAAAAAATCCACATAAAACAAAACAAACCCAACAACAGGGAGAGAAAAAGCAAGATTAGGACTGGTAACTTGATTTGACTTAGAGATTCATTTCTCTCAGGAAAAGAGAAGAATCTTTATCTTAGGCACAGTTGAGATTTGGGTCTCAGTAATTCTCTGGTGTGGAACACAGACAGTTAGGAACACACTGCAGCCCAGCCTCCCACTGTGACAATCCAAAATATCTTGACACATTGTCAAATAATCTTTGTGGGATGAAACTGTTATTGGTTGGGAACACTGATCTGGGAAGAAAAGCTGAAGGATTTAGTGAGGAGCTGAAGGTCACCTTTGGGCTCCAGACAAGTGTCCTTTACAAATGGCTTTAGCCAAATCAGTGAACATCTTGTCATAGTCACCTTAAGCATTCAAAGGAAGTAAAAATGGGCCATATTTTTTAGAGTAGAAACATGGCTCCATGTTTCTTGGGTAAGATAAGCAAAAAGTCTATTAATTATTTTAATTTATGACTTTGAACAATACTGTAAGTGTGACCTTCAGTTTTTGAATACACTCAGGCTCTTATACTGACTTCTGATCATGCCTACAAGACGGAGGGGTAATGTGGGAGGAGAAAACTCCTACCTTGGAGTCTGGAGGAAGAGGCATCTATTGTACAATGTAGACAACAAATCTATTGTATAAAATACAACAGACAGTTCTATTGCTTTGAAAGTGTAATAACCCCTTTTTAATAAATAAAAATATGTACTTTCTTCTTCCATCACAGAAAGAGCAGGCAGAGGACGAGGGAAGGGGAGAGAGATCTGGAATTACTTTATTCAAATGACCTGTGTCCTCTCTCACATCCAATGTATCTTGACATGTACACGTGTGTATGTGTGTGCCAATCTTAGGCTGGAATTCAACTGTCTGGAAATTAACTTGTTTGTCTGAGTTTGTTGATTAGATAATATGGGACAGTTTCCTTGAATCTTTAAAAAATTATTAAATTGATATAATTGGTTTTAGCTGACAGAAAGGGGAGCATAACCACAACGCTTTGGATTTATTTTAAGCACAGTCATTAATTCATCCCAAAGCCATGCAAAAAATATGAAAGAAATTCCACTAAATTTTTAGATAAACTTAGAATAAGAGCAGAGGTTTACAGAAAGCACTAATCCTAAAATCATTCATGATTACAAATTAGGAGTTCATGAGTTTTTGTCCACAAAGGGCATCATATCTGGACTTTAAATTTTATTATTTTAATGGTCATTTTCACTTATTTCATATGAAACTACCAACAACAATTAAATAACAACAACCACCACCAAATAAGATATCATTGTAATGTTATTAAAATAAATTACTCCCATTCCCCAGTCAAAAATTTTTTTACTTCTAAAGTTTTTTTTTTATACACTCAGAATTGATAGAAACAAAGTCCTTGGCACACAGACAGCTTCAATAGAAGTCTATTTTATTTAATTTGTCACTAAAAAAGACATGTCAAATTAAACATGAACCTTGAAGTATCCATAAATATTTATGGCAGTTGAAAAATCATAGGTTTCTAAATCACTGAATTACATGTAGGCATCAACTTCAAATCAATATTGGATTTATACTTTCAAACTGACAGGAGAAAAGAACAGACTAAAATCTGTATTTACAGTCACTAAGAGATGATAAATGGTGCCATGCAGTAGAAGAATTTAAGTTGATTTATTGTTGTCACCAATATTGCTAAATTTAGAAATTTTGTTTTCTGTATATTTTATTACAAAACTAAGTTGCTCCTCAAATACTCAAAGTCATGTACTGATGCAACATGTAAATATAGCCAGGATTTCTTGAATAGAGTAGATGTTCAAATTCGTACATCTAAGGAGAATTGATCATGGTGCAGTAGCTTATACTCTGAGCATTCACATTCTTTTGTGAGCAAGTAGTATTCAGAAGAACTTTAAGTTATCATACTTTCATATATTAGATTGTCCTGGTATGACTTTTTCAGCCTCAATGGCCATAAATGTAAAAATAGCACCAACATCTTGCTAAACTCAGCAACCTAGAAAGAAATCCAGTTTATTCATCCAGTGAATATTTATGAAGCATGGACTATATATGTTGGACCTTATGCTCAGCCTTGGCAAATATCCATGATTCTCACCCTCAGTAATTTTATAATTATGTGGGATTCTCACTATCTAGATTTAGGATCTTGAGCTAAGTTTCTTAATATTTTGGGTCACAGTATGTGTATTTCTAAAAGAAAAGAAAGATTTGTATAGTGCCTTATGGTCTTGATTTTTCATAATTATATTATTACTTTTTGTTAATTGGTTATCCTTCCACTGAGGAAAAAAAAGGATAAGATGCATCTGTAAACCATTAGGTTAGAGCATAACTTATGTTTGATTATAAAGTCAGGTAAAAAAGGTCATCTGTACATATAAAGTCCATTTTTTGGTGTATTATCATTTTCTTTTAGAACTACAGTGAATGAACTGATGGGGAAAAAACAATTACATGGGCACGAAATTAAGATATACAAGGGAAAGCATCCTTCCTTCATAACAAGTCCCCGCCCTGATGACAACTGGCCCCATCGCGTCAGTTTAGGAAATGTATTCACATGTTGAGTAGATTACACAGTTGCCAGTATACATTTATGGCTTGGCAGTTGTTCGGTGATGCTTCTTCCTCAAAATCTTGTTAATATAGATGTATTTCATCAGTAGAATGGATAAGTATTAAATATCTGCAGATCAAATGTCACGCCCTGTGCTTTACTTTGCCTAAGTCAGTATGGCTTTGGATAATTTGTCATAGGGAAGTAAAAGAATCAGTCTCAACTGAAGTAATGCTAATCACAGAAGCAAATAATACTTTATTATCTTTGCCTGGATTTAGCACTAGTACTACACACCAGTGTTTAGAATGGTCACATGGTAATGTGCACTTAAATTCTTTTCAATATATACATGGTTAAAAAAAAGAAAGTAAAGATGTTAATCCTGGAAGTCACAATTCATGGAAATACTTGGGACCGGGAACAAGACAACAATAAAGCAAATCTTTCAGCCATAAATCAGTATTTTATAGTAAGAAAATTGATTTAAACTATGTTTTACAAGCTGAAACAGTTATGCAAATGCCATTAAATTTGTATCCTTCTTGTTCTAAATTATGAAACTTCCCCTTCATATAGCTTTCGTAAAATAGTTGCTAGTTGTCAAATTTAACAGTACACAATTAAGCAAAAACCCACACTGTATCAATTTTCAAATGGCACATTAGTTTTGGTTTTGGATATCAAATCATAAGGTTTTAAAATATGACTAAATACCTTAAAAGTAGATTTCGTAAACAGGCAGGCTATAAAAATTACAGTGATACTGAGGGAAACCATAGGAAAATATTTTACAATTAAATTTTTGAAACAAACTAGAAATAATTGTCAATTTTAATTTAGAATTACAAAATGATTGGGTAGTTGGTCTTTAAGTGTGGAAATTTGAGAAGAGAGCACAGATATGTGAAATTCTCTACCTAAGGAAAGGAAAACACACAAGTAGGCAGCCTAAACAGCATAATAACAAAGGAAACCAACAAGTTGGTAATAGACAATCTTGGTTCTATTTCACACTTTTCTTTTAAGGAGAAAAATGAATGAGTCAAGACACTGGTGCCACTTTTCCTGTGGAAGGTGCTAAACAAGAAGGGATGAAAAACACCCAACTCTCCCTATTCACTGCCTCCTTTTCTGGTTTTAATTGGGGATAATCAAGCTGCCTTACTCTGTGTGAGCTGCTGTCACCAAATCCTGTGAACTGGGTGGTATATAAGCAGAGAAGTTTGTTTCTCATGGTTCTGAATAGTTCAAGATCAAGTCTCCAGCAGATTCAGTGTCTAGTGGAGGCCCACTGTCTGATTCTTACCTGATGCATGTTCGCTCTCTCCTCACATGGTAGAAGGGGAAAGCAGCTCCGAGGACCTCTTTTATGAAGACACTTACTCCATTCTTTAAGGCTCTGTGGTCACAGCCTAACTGTGTCTCTGAGACCCTACCTCCTAATACCACCATGCTGCTGCTGCTGTTTCAGCATCTGGATGCAGGAGGAATATTACACACGCTAACTTAATAAAGTTGCAAGATTTAAATTAGACCATGGACACGAACACTCAGTTCATATTAGGGTTTCTAAAATATTAATTCTCCTCCTTTTTACAAAATATAATCTGTCCTGAAGCTCAGTAGCTGAAGTCAGCGATGGCAGGCTAACAGTTATGTAGAATAAAAGGTGCTGTTTCGACCAGGAAGGAACAGTGGAAACAGAGTCCAAGACATAGGTTAGCCTCAGCTTTGGGAACACAGAAAACAGCACCATGGTCTGTTTCTCTGTGCTGTGAAAGTTCAAATGAAGTCCCATGTATGAAAATGCTTTGCATGTGGTTATTTATAAATATTAGGTTCTCAAAAAATTAGAATAAACAAAAAGTACCACAGGCCTTCTTAATAGTATAAAATTCTAAATGTCAGTGTTCCATGTTTGTGTTCAAAAAATATACCATGAATTCCCTTGCAACCCCCATCCTGCTACTATCATGGGCTATTCTCCCATCATGTCCTCTAGTTAGCTTCCACAAGGGCAAGGGATTTGGCCATTTTCTTTGTTCTTTAGAACAATGCTGGAATCACTCATGGGTCCTTGGTATGTATTGACTGAATAAGTAAACTAACAAATGAGAGTGAATTTTAAAAGAAGTTCACATAAAATTGTAACAGAAATTGTTCCATATTTATCTTTTTGTCAGTGGCCTTTTATATTTCCATGAAGACTAATTATGTCTTAACATTCAGAGTAAACTTCAAGGCACAAAATTTTCATATTTGTATGAGTTGCTTTTTTTTTTTTGAGGAACTGAAAAGATCCTATAATCACCTTGACAGCATCAAATAAATAACTGCTGCAGTGAGAGCTTATTCTGGAAGTATTTTTTTGCTTTATTTTTACTTTATTTCTAGCACAGATAAAACTTAATTTTTGTGTTCCCTAATTGACTCTCCACAAAAGTACAGAAATACCATCTTACAACTGATCTGCTATTTTACCAGGAGGCAGCCTACCATGATTAGCAATTTGCCTTTAGGAATAAGAAAGAATAGAGCTGCTTTCTTTTAATGTGTGATTCTTGTAAGTTAACTAAGATGCCTTTTTTTCTTTTGCAAAGCAAGAATAAAATTTATATTATTGGATACTTTTTGCAGGAATCAAATGATACAATACTTTGGTAAATTAAGCTCATATGAAGGGTACTTCTGAGCCCATACACCCATCTTTAATTATCCTTCTTTTACTAGTGGTCCCCTCTCCCCTCCCCTCCTTCATTGTAAACTCATGCTCCAGAGTACAACTACACAGAAGCTTCTTTGCTAGACCTACCAAGAATAGCCAGTACCATGCTGTCTTTAAGTACTTCCATGGAGCCCGAGCATACAAAGTAGATGGCCTGCAAAGCATCCCCCTGACGCAGCAGATACTCGCCCGGAGCACAGAAAGAAGTTTTGATGTGCAGAGACAGAGACCTGAGGCAGCCCCGGCTGGCACATTCAAACAGGGACAACTGTAAGATCTCCTTGTTCAAGTGCATAGTTATGTCGGAACGCAGCTCATCTGGAAAGTCTTTCAAAAGCTGTGGGAGAAGGTAAAGTATGAAATCAAACTGAGGTAGTACAGCCTAATTGATTTGCACTGCAAGAAAATGGGTCACTTTTACTGCTGTTTGGTCAACCAGTGTATACAAGAGGAAGTCTATGCATGTACAGTTTCAGAAATATTTTTCAATGACTGACCTTAATTATGTGCTACTGAATGATCAATTGATAAGTCTGGATAAATAGAAAAAATTAATAAAGGGACTTGGAAGGAAAACATTAACTCACTATGATTTCTAAAAATTCCTATTTGGGACAGAAGTTATAGAATCGGGACCTGATGGTATTTCCTGTGGAATCACCATCACATGAAAAAATGAGAAAACAAACAACCATTCCTAAAATGTTGGTTACTGGCTTAGTTGGTGGACTGGTGAAATGCTTGGTTGATTTATATGACACTTTTTCACAGTGGTGGTAACAGGTATTTATGGAAGTCTACATATAATACTTATGCTGGAATTTTTTGGCTTTATTGTTTGTAATGGCAACTTACACCATTATCTTGTCAGAAAAATTGGTTCTTTGAAAAAGGGACAATGAAAATGAAAACAAATCTATTTGATTGAACAAGGTAGCAAGTCAATATACCACACTAGTTAGCTCAGAGTGGAATTGTGAATGTGTAAGCCAAAGAAGATGAGTTGACTTTCATGAGGGCTTAAAAAATAGAGATAATGAAGTTGCTAGATGTGTTTATAGTTTCTGATAGCTGTATTTGAGCATCTTGTTTTTACCTTATGATATGTGCTTTCTGCCTGAAAACATCAGCAATAAAAAATGAACATTACCTCATTTGAATCTATTCCATTGTTGACTGACCAGGTTGTTTGAAAATATTCAAGCATCCTCTGCTTGAGCTGTTGAGGCAGGTGATGGACACGGACGAAGTCCTTCAGATCCTTGGTTCTGGTGTGATAGAGAGACCACCTGGAGTACATCCTCTGTATGATCGCGGTCACATTTCCAAATACCAAAGCATGCATCAAGGCTAGAAAGAACACAACATATAACGAGAAATAAGGAGGGGGGCACCCATTCAGGGTGGATTTACAGTCTACTGCCTTGGATCAAAGCATAGCATCTTATGTGGCAACATTGGCACAGCTGTTTTGGTATAGTCATTATGGTCTAGCCTTTTTGTCACAGGGTACACTTGAAATAGCTGGAGATTGGTCAGAGTTAACATGTAGAAACTGTCAGTAGTATTCAAAATAAGGTCTTTGTTTACCCTCAATATTTTAGCTTGTGTCTGACCATAAAAGCTTATTTTGGACTCTATCCACACCTGTATGCTTGAATATATATGGGCAGGTTGTGGTGACACAGACCTGTGAGCTTAGCTACTTGAGAGGCCAAGGGAGGAGGACTGTAAGGGTCAGGCCAGCCTGGGCAACTTGGAAAGAGACTGCTCCAAAATAAAATAAAAAGAGGTTTGGGATGTTGTTCAGGGGTACAGCTCCTGCTTAGCATGTGTGAAGCATTGGGAACAATTCCCAAAATTACGCACACACACACACAGAATTATATACTGTTTAACAAGTATGATAAAATAGCTTTAATTATTTAATAGGTTATGCTATAAATTTATAGCTTAAGCTTTTTATTATAACAAATTTTTAAAATAAACTTTATAACTAGTTAGTCTATGTGGGAATTTTATCTCATCTCCTAAAAGTCATCATTAGTTTTAGAATAGTAAATATTATATATTGGAACTCTTTGAGTATTGAAGAAGATGCCAGAAATACAATTGATTGCTTGAGTAGCCTGAAGCTGAAAAGGATATGGGCCCAATCTTCACCCCTACCCCAGGTCTGCTGCCAAATTTGTGCATGTTCAAGACAGAAATAAATACGCAGAAGAAGATATTCTACGAAGAGTCACTGTTGCCATCCTGAGCAGAGCCAGTATAGTACATATACGTGGGACTCCAGTTCCAATGAAGTCGGACAGTCAGATGACATTTCTCTCTCCACGCAATTTGTTTCCACAGCTACTACCACAGTATAATGAAAGCCTCTGTTCACGAATAGACTCAGAGGGTGATGAGGCTGAGGATAGGTTTTCTTGCCCCCAGAGAGGACAGCAGAGAGGATGGACTTCATTTCTGAGGAATGGCCTACACTGGAAAGTAGCTGGTAACCTCAAGCAGAAAAGGCATGGCAGAATTTTGTAAACCATGTCATTAGCAGAATGGAACTGGAATGGCCCATGAGACACTAGCAAATAACCCAGAAGGCTTAGATTTAGCTGGGGCTATGAAACTGAGAGAAGAGAAAGAACTGGGTATACTTATGTTTATGAGCAGATTAATTCTAAGTAATGTCTAGATTTTAGCCCCAATCTTCATTCTAGGAGATTGGCAGTGAAAGGAGAAGCTCAGGGTTTGAGTAAAATCATCTGTTTCATAAGTTTTACTATAAAAAGATTCAAAATTTAGTAGTTTGTCTATTGCAACAAAATCTCAATGTTTAAGGAGCTATTTTAAAACTTTCCTGGCATCAAAATAGTGTCAACATTTCATTACATTTTCCTTCCTAAATATTACAGGACAACTTCAATACAATTAGATAACATTGGCATACTAACTTTATTTTAATGTAGCCTTTGAATTTAAGTCCTTAAAATGTTATACACGATAATTTCTCTAACAGAATACCAGAGAGCACTCCTTAACAGCAAAATGTTGTTATTTTGTAAAGCTTACTAAATTAATGTTAAATTTAGGGTCTGCACACAGGGGATAGCAAAATGGTGCACTGAGATTATGGACTTCAGAATCAAACAGGTTGAGATTTGAATCATGACTCTGCGTCTTTCTAATTCTGCAAACTGGTAAGGTTATATAATTCCTTTACATGGACTCATTTTCCTTATATGTTAAGCAGTAAAACTAATACCTTATTCACAGGGCTGTTTTTAAGACTTAAAGAGTATATATATTCATGTATACATGCATGTAAAATGCATGTAAACATGGATTTTAAAAAATATCTAGCATATGTATGAAACAGTGATAGTTCTACTCACAGTAACTTTTTTCCTGTGAAAGTAGAAAGTGTTATGAAAGTTCAGTGTGTTCCATGGTGTGCTCAAAGTTCAGTGTGCTCCTTTGGGGACTAAGATCCAGATTCTAAAATTTCCTGTAAATTCTTGAGTAGTGAAGAATGACTCGTGGTGGAAATCACTTCTTGATGAAAAAATTTCAACAAGCATTCAACAGATACCTACAAGCTGAGCATGGAGGTACATGCCTGTAATCCTAGCATTTAGGAGGCTGAGGCAGGAGTATTATGGTTGATACATCATGTCAACTTCAGAAGTTTAACTGAGAGACTCAGCAGGGAGCCAGCATCTTTACTTTGTAAATATCCTCATCCTGTGCAAGAAGAGTACACAGAGATTTTGTGAGTGCTACATCCGTCCTGGAGGTAGGGATGGCCTGTGTACAATATAAGGCAGGAGAAAAGTCTTGTTCCCCTCTTTTGCTCTGGCTGCTGCCTTGAAGTGTTGCCCCACTGCTCTATGCCACCCTACCTTGCAGCCAGCTGATTATGGGCCGAAACCTCCACAAACAGTGAGCTAAATAAACCTTTCCTTCTTTCATTTTGTGAGCCAGGTGTTTTGTCCCAGCAATGAGAGAAAAGTAACCAAGACAAGGAGGACCACTGTAAGTTTGAGGCCAGCCTGGGCTACATGATGAGAACAAAACAAACAAACAACAAACATCAGTAAGTGCCTGAAACATGCAAGGGCATACAAACATATCTTATTTCTATATATTCCAGTGTGAAATATGCCTCTAAAATGGTAAAAAGCTATCCCAAGAAAAATGTATATTATTGGGCAATTTAAAGTTGCATGGCTTTCTGTGGATTCTAAATAGGTTCTTTTTATTCTCATGGTTTTATAAGCACAGCAGTTCTAATGCTTAAATATTTAATTTGGAAGAGATTTCTGTTTATGATAAATATTTACCAAAGAAAAGAATTGATCCTGCTCCAAGTCAAAGAACTGAAACCCTGATTTCAGACTCTGCTAACACACTTACAAGCTAAGCATTTGGAAGCCTTGCCATCTTTACCACAATGTAACAGTCTTTTCATGGAGATTAAACTGAGTTTGGAGAACAATTTTATTTCACTTATTTTAACACTGCTTTCCTTAATTATGTGTATGATTTTAACTTTGCTTTTCTTAATTATAGTGTGTAAAGCACTTAAAGTAAGAAAAGTAATATGTACAGATCATTTAGCATACTAATTATACATTATCAATAAACTGAATTACTGGATTAATTGTAGTATTCATAAGTGTTGTTGGAAAGTACTAGTCTATGTCTTAGTCACCATAATTTCAAAGTCTCATTTCAGCATAGGAGACTATTTCTAATTTAAGGAATTAAAAAAAATAAAATCATGAGTCTCATAGTTTTTCACTTTCCAAAGGTATTATGGCCTTTCTGTCGCTGATTTCTTTTCACCCTGGCAAAGAATATGTATAACTGTCAGACTAAATCATTCCATCTGCTAAAAAGTTTGACTCAAGAACTTCTATATCCAGGTCAGTTTGGAAATTACCACTTACTTTTCTTTCACTCCTAGCAAATTTGATGCATATAATTCTTGAGTGCTAGACCCGCTGAGTATGTGGGAGGCTCTTTCTCTTTGTGTAGGAGTTTTGCATAAAAAGTATTTTGTAAAATCTCATCTCAGTATCGTGTCTTTGGAGGAAAGTTATCAATTGAGATCATAGAAGAAAGCAAATATATCTCAAATGAAAAGAAGCCCTTCTGCAGAACTGTCTGATTT